>PVLA01009217.1:0-78141 GCA_004027455.1 Hydrochoerus hydrochaeris
CTCAGGGCAGTTGTCTCACAGGAATTTTGTAAATCCTCCCCCATGAGCTCTTTCATTTAAAGCTTTTGTATAAACTCTCTCATACTACTCACAGAAGGTAAAATTTCACAATTAGTTTTCACAAAGTTATCTAGAGGGTTTCTAGTAACTCCTCTGGAGTTTCTATTTTCAATTTCATATTGAGTATTACATGAAAATAAATATATGTGAATTACACAAATTGCAATTATCAGTACAAAACATTACAAGATCCTCGCGCCCAATTCCCACATGCGGTGTCCTTTTCCTGGAGAAGCGATTCCTTGAAGCGCTCTCCTCCACCCATGGACCTTGTCACAAGGCATGGATGGACTAGGACGCGGCATGGATGGAAAAGGGCACTGCATAACTAAAAGCTTGCTAGTTTTTTATTTTTTCAAAGAAAAAAATTTGTATTTTATGGAAAAAAATGAAATTTCATAACAAAATAATAGAATACCAATAGTTAATACATTATATATTGTTTTCTTCAATGTAGCTACTCAGAATACAAGATTTGGGCATGAAAAATTCCACAAATGATATTAGTATGAATCTTTCTTTTTAGTGAATAAGAGAAACTTGTAGTTTCACTAATTTACATTTGGTTTGTTCCTTTTCTTCCTCCCTGCCCCCCCAGTTCCTCTTCCCTTTTGAACAGTTTCCTCCCATTTCATAGACTCTTTTAGTTTCTTGTACCAGGAAGACAATATGATCTGGCCTTTAACTCAACGGGATCCTCCTGCCTCAGACTTACCAAGGCTGGAATTATAGGTGTGCATCACCACACCAGGCAGACAATATGATGTTTACACATGAGTCTGATTTATTTCACTTAGGAGTATCATCTCAAATTGTATCAATTTATGTATAAATGTCTTGAGTTTATCTTTCTTTATGACTGAGTGGTATGCCATATAAAAAGAACCACCTATTTTTTATCTATTACTTGGTTGATGGGCATTTGGGTTGGTACCAACATTTAGCTATTAAAAATTATGCTGCTATAAACATAGGTGCACACATATTGCTGTGGTATGATGTTTTTAATTCTTCTCGGAAGATACCCATAGAGGGCATAGCTGGGTAGAATGGGACCTCTAATTCTAGTTTTTTTTAAGGAATCTTCATACTGATTTCCATAGTGTTTGTACCACTCTGCATTCCCACCAACACTGGAAAAGTGTTTCTCTTTCCCCACAGCTTTGCAGCATTTGTTATTTCTTGATTTCTTGATAATAGCCATTCTTTCTGGAATAAGATCAAATCTCAGCATTGTTTTAATTTGCATTTCTTGAGTAACCAATGGCATAGAACATTTTTCACATATTTATTTACTATTTGTGTTTCTTTGTCTGAGAATTCCATATTGATCTCATATGCCCACTTTTGGATTGGGGCTTTTAACTTGGGCAGTCTGGGTTTTTTTCAATTCTTTATATGTTCTAGATAGAAGTTCTTTCTTTGAGGGACACTTGCTAAAATTTTTTCTCTCTGTGATATTGTAATCCAAATATTGAATATTATAATCCAAGTATTGTACTCTTTCTTACAATCCAGAAAGTTATATTTGTAATTCCATTGAAATGTTATTGGAATCTCAGCAAGTTAATTCCAATCTACTATCTCCAGTGCAACCCACAGTGAGAGTAAAGATACCAAGACATATTCAAAGTTAAGGGCAGCCAAGGGGTCCTAAACCTAATTCAAGTGAGGATATATGGTCTCTCCCAGAATTTATTATCTCATAAAGAAGGGAGTGGTTCAAGGGTGAGTGACAGTGAGGATGGTGGGAACTATGTGAGTAACTTGAACTGGCTTAGCCAGGTAGGGAGAACTGCATCTTTGCAATATGCAGGGAGAAAGATACATGGAAGGATGAGTCTGCATAACTTAATTAAGGTAGCATAAGACTTGTTTTAAGAGGCTATTGTTTCAGTTTCTGATATGTAAACTTTTGTGCCCTGGGGAGTCATAGCCTCTTACTTGGATACTGATGCCCTGCTGATATTTCTGGAGCTGACTGGCTCTGCCATCCCACTGCATTCAGTCATTTACAGAGAGCACTATGTGAAGAAACAGGAAACTGTCAGGTTGCCCTGCAGGATTACATATCAGTACCTCAGCTAGCCTTACTTGCATCACTTAGAGCCAATTGAAAAAAGGCAATAGCATGCCTGCTCTGCACATATTTGTATATGGAAATAAGACTTGATTTAACTAATGTTGCAGTGATTGTTCTGCATTCAAGGAGAGGTGCTCAGGTAGTCTTCTACACTGTAGGTTGTCTTTTCACTTTTTGTGATTTCTTTTGTTGTGTAAAAGCTTTTTAATAAGATGAGAGCTCAGTTGTTGATTCATTGAAGTACTTCTCATGCAGTTTGGTTTTTGTTCATAGACTCTCAGCCTGTTCCTATATCCTCAAGATTTGTACCTGTTTTCTCTTCTAGCAGATTTACTGTTTCTGTTTTAATATTTAGAGCTTTGATCCATTTTGATTTTAGTTTAGTGCATGGTGATAGAAATAAGTGTACTTTTAGCCTTTAGCATGTGGGCCTTTTTTTTTTTTTTTTTGTACTGGGGATTGAATTTATGATTTACGATGTCACGCTTGCCAGGCAGGGGCTTGTACCACTGAACTAAATCCCTAGCCCTCCAGTACCATTTATTAAAGAGGCTATCTTTCTTCCAGGAAACATGTTTGGCCCTTTTGTCAAAGATAAAGTAACTGTGTTTGGAGTTTTGTCTGCATCTTCTAATCTGTTCCACTGATCCTCAGGTCTGTTTTTGTGAATACCATGCTGATTTGATCATAGTAACTTTGTAGTATAATTTCAGATCAGGAATTGTAAGGCCTCCTGCTTTGCCTTTGTTGCTGAGAATTATTTTTGTTGTTCTAGGTCTCTTCAGGTTCCAAATGAAGTTTAGGAATGTTTTCTCTAGTTCTGTAAGGTATGTTAATGGTATTTTGTTTGGGATTGTATTAAATCTGTATAACAGTTTTTGGAGTATGGCCATTTTCACAATGTTGGTTCTTCCTATGCATGAATAAGGGATGTATTTCCATTTTCTAATGTCTTTTTCAGTCTCCTTTTTTCAGAGTACTGCAATTTTCAATGTCTTGATTTTTTTTTTCTTTTACTAGATCTATCCCTAAATATTTCAGTTTTTGGGATACTGTTGTGAAGGGTGTGGTTTCCCCAATTGCTATGATTTGTGCAGCTGAGTTGTTGTTTAGGTGAAGGATGGTGGGAGGATGAGAAACATAAGAGACAAAAGCTGGGGTCAGGTGGAGCCCTTACTCTCCCAATGGAGGAAAAGAACTGGCCTCTCACATTTTAGCAACTTAATGTCACATGAAACCCTGTTGTCCTAGCAGCCTACTGTTCAGATTGTCTTGTGGCTAAATGTTTTCTGTGCTGAAGCAGCTTTTTCACCTGACACAGGCCCCACCCCCTGCTCTTTGTTCTTAGGGTGGCCATGCTTCAGCCCTACTTGTGTGGTCAGTTGCCAGCTTCAATGGCTCCCAGCGGATCCCTCTCTTTTGTTCTGTTGTAGCACAGGATGGATGGTCTGTTGAAGCTGGCGGAGCTGTTAGGAGAACTCCAGCAATTAAATCTTTTACAGTTCATTAATCTGTAACAATAGACAGTTACCAGTGTACCAACAATTATCAGAAAGTGTTAGTGAGTTGAGCTTCTTTTATGGCTAATGTATGACTAGGAATTGTATTATACATGTTGAAGTTGTACTTTTTTGCAGGATGTTCAAGACCAAGTTAAGGTGAGACCTGTATCACAAGTTAAGGTGAGGGCTATATTACAATGAGTTTTTTGTTATCTATCAAGGTTAGTTAAGTTTCCTCAGGAAATGTCTTGGAACCATGCATAACTCATGTCATACTTACTGTCAGTGTCAGCCATCTGGATGAATCACACCCATTGCTTGATCAAGTTGCTTTCTATGAAAGCTTGAAAGATTTTTTCTCCTGGTGACTTTCCTTTAGTCACACCACACTCTGATGATCACTTTCTTCTGTGGTCTCACAATGTCCTTGATCAGAAAACCAGGGTCTCACAGAGTATCAAATGTTACAGCAGAGGTTCTCTAATGTCCTGGGTCTTTATTGACTTTGGAGGGCTAGGGCCAAAAAATTGTTTATCCTCTTAGCTCATCTATCTCTCTAATTTTTGGTCTGTAAACCTCAGTTGTTGAACTGCTAGAAGAAAAGGTTGATAGAAGTACGGTGTAGTAGAGGCAGTAAGCTTACCATTACTATAGTATCTAAATATCAAGCATCTTAGAACATTAAATGGAACTGTTATTCCTGTTAACCATGAATGTTTTAACATTTGAATGCCTGTAGAATGTTAAGAAACAGTTGCATAATTTACACAGAAAATTAGAAGTCAAAATCATATACAACTATAGCATGACAATCATGATGGCATTTTTGTAACACACTTGAATTTGCGTTTTGATATAAAATATCTTTTAGTCATCCCTATCTAATACATAAAAGACTTTGACCTAACTTGATTACATTTAATGGTATATACATCACATAAGCATTTGTTGTAGACAGAGGTCTGAATCTGAAACAAAACTCTGTCACCATAAACAATCTCTGTTTTACATTTTTGAAGACCTATATATCTGGAAACATGAATACACCATGAGGTTAATAACAATCATTTGTCATAACCATATGAAGCCTTTGTATGGACATCTTTAAACCTTACTGTATTATTTCTTTTGACGATGGTCAGTGTGAGCATATTACAATAAACAGCAAATCTTTGGAGAAATATGCACATTTAGGAACATGACCATCTATTCCAATTTGATGTAGGTTTTTTTTTTTATAATGAATGACCATTGAACTTTGTTAAATGCTTTTTCTGCATCTATATAGATAACCATGTGATTTTTGTCTTTGGCTCTGTTAATATGATGCAGTACATTTATTGGTTTGGGTATGTTGAACCATCTCTGAATCCTTGTGATGAATCTTACTTGGTCATGATGTATAATCTTCTTGATGATTTTCTGCATTCTGTTTGCTAATATGTTATTGAGGATTTTTGCAACCATTTTCTAGGGAGATTGGCCTGTAGTTCTCTTTTTTGGTTGGGTCCTTCTCTGGTTTTTGTATGAGGGTAATGCTTGCTTCCAGGAATGTAGCACAGGATGGATGGTCTATTGAATCTGGCGGAGCTGTTAGTTGCTGTTAGGAAGTATTGCTTCCCTTTGAATTTCATTAAAAATTTTCAGCAGTAGTGGCATTAATTTTTCTGTAAATTTCTTGGGGAATTCAGCAGTGAATGTGTCAGGACCTGATCTTTTCTTTGTTGATAAATTTTTAATTACATATGCAATTTCAGTGATTGATACTAGGTTATTTAGAATTTTTATTTCTTGATTCAGTTTGAGAATACATATGTTTTGAATATGCGGGCTTATAATTTTCATCTAATTGGATAATTTTTGGCTATTAAGTCTTCCATTTTTTTTTTTTTGGATGACTTCTTTGTCCTCTTCTTCAGGAGGCTCCCACTTTATATCTATTTGACCTGTTGTAGTTGTTCCATAGCTTGCTGATGCTCTCTTCCATTTTAAAAATCTTTTTCCTATCTTTGTTATTTTTCTTTTGGATTTTGCTTTAAGCCTTGTTAGGTAGTCCTAGAGTAGTGTTAATTCAGGGGTACATCTCATTATTGAGGTTAAACCCTTCTGTACTATACCTAGAACCATGTAAGCTGTGAAGTTTTCTGCTCTGGGTGATGTGAAGAGGATTGTTTGTACCTCCATTTGAAGTGCACTGATGTCATTCTAATGCTCTCTGGACCTCTACCTCAGTTTCTTCACATGGATACAGTGGATGGCACTCTCCTGAATATCTGAGGAGCACCTTTAGCAGTTATCTGTAATTCTCCCTCTGTGCAGCTTTGCTTTGTCTCATACTGTGCCCTGGGTTCTAAGCCTTTCTATTGTCCATAGAGTCTCAGCACTATGTCCCTCATGCAGGGAGACTGCTAAGCTTGGTCTGTGTCTTTCATTCTGTGCCAAGACCCACACTTATTTTCCAGCATTTAGCTTGAGCAGTTTCACTCCCAAACCCTCTTTTCTCTGGGATCACTGTATTTTGTTGTCTGATGTTCACTGTTCTGAGAACATTTATTTCCTATATTTTCTTTATTTTTGTACACCAGCAGGATAAAGATTCTTCCTGTCTCTCTACTTTGGCTGGGAGTAGAAGTTTTCAGATTTTTTGAAGAAAATATGAAGAGAGATTATTTGAGGGTATAAAGAAGAGATTTTGAGGTACCCAGTCACTACTAGCAACCAGAAACTATTACTATATTAGACTTGGAAGGGTATGGTGCTGGAAGCATAAAAGGATAATTGTCAATAAAGGAACTACTCAGTAGATGAGGGCAACCTGTATGCCTGAGACGCATAACAGTATTGTTTGTTATATCCCTGGACTTGAAGAATAGCAGAAGGATAGTGGTTAGCTGGACAGTGAATGACTTGATCATAGGATCAGTAACATCTTGATTTCTTTTTTTTTTTTTTTTGGTACTGGGGAACGAACTCATGACCTTGCGCTTGCCAGGCAGATGCTTAAGCCACTGAGCTAAATCCCCAGCCCCCCATCTTCTCGATTTCTGACTATACTTCTGGATATTGTGGAGTCACTCACTGAGAAAAGAGGAAAGAGGAAATAGTACGTTTGGGAGAAGTAAGTTTCATGTATGAAGAGAAATTCTGATTATTTCCTTACCAGATTTTTCTTAGGGGGCACCTGTAGTCTCTGAATCATCCAGAATTATTTAGGACGTTCTTTCGTGTTTTTTTTTTTTTTTTTGTACCGGGGATTGAACTCACGACCTTGCGCTTGCCAGGCAGGTTCTTATGCCCCTGAGCTAAATCCCTGGCCCTAGGACATTGTTATTAACAGGAATGATTCAGTGAAATAGAGTTTGTATAGCAGATGCATGAATAGTAATGGGCAGGTTTAGAGAGTATTGGGAAGAAGAGGTAGAGATCATTTAGGCTAAATTTAGTTCTAGTTCCTTGGCCATGTAGATTTGAGGCTTTGCTATGCTATAATCTGTTGCAAACTATACTGAGATCTGAGTTGTTTAAATTCTGCTAATTGGCCATGGGAGAGAGAGTAAGAAAGTAGTTAGTTAATAATTGGATAGAGGAGATGAAGGTTAAGATGAAAACAGTATGTAAAATCAAGAATGATTTAAACAGATCAAACTCAATCTAGTTTACCTAATTCTAGGATTGTAGAATTGTGTGTTAGAATAGACTAACGTTGGGATTTTTGAAAATTGCTCTGTGACATGGATAAAAGTACACAGGATTAAAAGCTTTCATTGTTGTTCACTGGCTCTGTGACCTCAGGCAAGTGACCAAACTGCTCAGAACCTTAGCTTCCTATGTAATAAATTGTAGACCTCTCTAGTGTTGTAGACAGTATTAGTGAGGCCATATGCCGTATGCTAAGTCACCAGAATCATGGCCTGCCATAGAATAAATGGTCAAAGAAAATTTATTAATTCAAGATGAAGGCTAACTCAAAATATAAGTAAGTTTAAGAAACATTTGGAGGCAGTTTGAGTTCGCTGCGTCGTGCAGTAGGTCTGGATTGGTGCTGAAGGACTTGCTTAGGCTTCAGTTAGAGCCTCTTCGCTGAGGCAGCACCGCTCCTTCCATTCTGCTGCCGTGTTCCAGGAGGTGTGGGACCTGTCGACACTTGTCACTCTTACACTCTTACAGGAAGGTAATCTAGAAATGGCAGAGGACGAATGCTGTCAGGCCTCCTGGGGGTCTCCTGCTCTGCAGCGTCTACTGGAAGAGTGCAATGTCCTGACTCCGCCAGCCTCCTACAAGGTGACTGTAGGTGACGTCTCCTCCCGACTGCCAGGGGTATTCCTTTAAATAAGGAACTGAAACACCAGGCGCACCGTTAGACTGCGTGAGGCTCCCAAAGAGGAACTATATCTGGAGGGACCCTCTGAGCTTCTGATCTCAGAGAGGAGAGTGTTTAGGTATCAATCCCAAGAGTCCACTGGCCACCTTATGGACCATTAGCTAGCATGGTCTGGGAAAAACATCCTGCTGTGCCCTTGTGAGCCTGCCACCACCAATGGGACTGGTAACCAGCACAGGCCAGGCGAAGCAGCTAGCCAAGCACCTGCAAGCTGGTGGCCATCAGGGGAGTCTCGGCATAGCCACACGTGTCAGAAGAAGCCTGCCCCATATCCTACGGCCTCCCTGGGAACCTAGGTTAGGAGAAACCCAGGTGTCTGGTGCATTCCCCTATACCACAGATGAGCAGCCAATGTGGGAAATGCCTGGAACCCCACAACTAGGTTGTCTGGTGGAATCTAGGAAAATGTTAACACAAGGAAGCAAAAGGTAATCTCTGACTTCCAGCCACACACAAGAAGTCTAGGAGACACAGACATGGAAGAAATTGGAATTTATATATGTGAAATTTCTAAAAGGATAGCAACTGAAGTAAAGAAACAATTCCATGAGGCTGTAAAAATAATCACACCAGAAATAATATCAGATAGAAGAAGTGACAAAGATAAAGAAAGAATTGCTAAGTATGTCTAAAGAAGACATAGATAAAAAAGAGGAGCATAGGAAAATTATGGAAACCTTAAATGAACAACTTAGGGGAAAATTAGAATGCATGAAACAGATTCAAAGAGATATCCAGAAAAAACTCTATTGGAAGCTGGAAAAACCACTTTTTCTATAAAGAAACTGAAGATAGACTTTTGGTCCTTGAAGAGAAGAGTGCAGCTAGCAATTGTGAAAGGAAAGATCTCTTAAAAATAACAAGGCAGGCTGGGGATTTAGCTCAGTGGCAAAAGTGCCTGCCTGGCAAGCATGAGGTCATGAGTTTGATCCCCAGTACAAAAAAAAATAAAAAAACGAAAAAGTACCAAAAAAAAAAAAAAAAACCAAAGCACCAGGAAATAATTCAACGGCTGTAAGACGATACAAAGAAAAATAATTTAAGATTGATAGTTGTCAGCGAAAAAGCAGGGATCAACACAAATTATATAAAAAGATTACATAGCAGTAGCAGAAAACTTGCCAAGCATGGGACAAGGATCTGATGTACAGATAAATGATGCATATTGTCCCCCAACTAGCCATGACCAAAATAAATCTACACCCAGACATATAATCAAGATCTCAAAAATTCAGTGCAAGAACAGAATAGGCTTTAGGCTGTTAGAGAAAAGAAACAGATTACCTATCAAGGAAAACCAATCAGAATCACAGCAGACATCAACACAAACCTTTAAGTCAAGAAGAGTTTGGAGTAAAGTGTTTCAAGTCCTGAAAGAAAACAACTTTAAACCAGATTGATCTACCCTGCAAAGCTATCTTTCAAAATTGATGGAAAAATAAGACACTTCCATGATAAAGAACAACTGAAGGAATTCATGACTACCAAACCAACCCTACAAAGAGTGCTAAGAGATATTTTAGGGAGAGATAAATACGAGCATGGTTCCAGGAATAGCAGCAAAGGAAAATCACTCAGCAGGGCAGACAACTGAATGGAGGAGGAAATTAGGGGGACCAATAGCAGGAGGATAGCATGGCAGAGCAATGCAATGTTGGTCTTAACCATTTATGTAAATGCCCTCAATTCACCAATAAAAAGAAACACGGGAAGAGTGAATTGGAAGACTGAATCCATCAATATTTTGTATCCAAGAAACACATCTGACTCAAGAAACTCATGCAGTAAAGGTCAGAGAGAAGACAATGCTCCATGGGACCAGGACCCAAAATAAAAAAAATGGGCAACTTGCCCATCAACCACAGAATGGATAATAAAAGATACAGTATTTTTATACAACATAAAACTACTCAGCTGTAAAGGATAATCTTGAGGTTCTTGTAGGTAAATGGATGCAACTTGTGATCATGCTCTTGGGTGAAGTGGTTTGGACTCACATGGGTAGACATCATGTTGTCTCCTTAATATAAAAATCTAAGTGGGATCCAAAATGTACAGTAGATACTGTGAAAGTGAAAGGAGAGGAAATGTATAAGAAGAGAAGGTGTTAGCCATTGTTAATTTCCTTGTTTTGAAGTCCTGTATTGTTTTCATTATTTGTTTTGTTTGATTTTATTATGTCTGATAGTATGGGAAGTTGTTAAGACGATAACAAGATATATTATGGTAGCCATGGTTGATTTCTTATTGTCTTGTTTAATGTCCTGTATCACTTTGTTTGTTTTGATTGGTTTTATTCTGTTCTGTTTTGTTTGATTTTATAATGTTTGATTGTATGGACAGGTATTGTGAAGATAACAAGAGGTATTATGGTAGCCATTGTTGATTTTCAGTTATCTTGTTTTGAAGTCCTGTATTGCTTTCATTATTTTGTATTGATTGGCTTTATTGTGTTCATTTTGTTTGGTTTTATTCTCTTTAAAAATTTTTAAAAAGGTTAAAAAAAAGAAACATTTGGATTCATGTGAATGTACACACTGATCAAATACAGAGAACACTACTTTCTAGTGAACTCCTAAGAGACAAGCACTGTATGTGAAGAGGATTATTTCAGAGCCACCCTTTGGCACTAGTTTTTGAAGACCCCCCCTCAAGTCATCCTCCTTGATGTTAGTATGTGATATTGGGCTGGAGGGGCCACTGTTGGATACTGCAGGCCTCCAGCAAAGTAGAGGGATAGAGGTCAACTGTGTGATTGTCTTGCATACTGGCCCAGCACATCTCATCTCCATAGTGTTGTATGGGAGCATGGGTGGCTGAAGATACTCTAATTAAATATGTTAAATTCTCCTTAACACTTCTCTGTCTCTGTCTGTCTCTGTCTCTCTGTCTCTCTGTCTCTCTGTCTCTCTGTCTCTCTGTCTCTCTCTCTCTCTCTCTCTCTCTGTATATACATACTGTGGAGGGACAGTTATAGGAAGTGAACATAGATAGCAGTGAGGAAGAAGCCTCCGTAGCAGGTCATGAGAATCACTGTTAAGTAAAAAAAAAAGATAAAAAGCTGTTTGAATGATCCTGTGGAAGAAAAATTAGTACAAGAAGGTAGAAGCTACATGAAGAATAGTCCAGCTAAACACATGGATCTTTCTTCCTAAAGCTGCTTACTGTGAAAATCCAGCAGTCCAAGGAGAGAAGTTAAACGCCCTCTAAACCCTCTCCACAGTAAACAGACTTTGGTGTATTTTTTTCTGAAGCAGGTTAGGGCTTTGTATAATACAGTGGTTCTCAACCTTCATCATCTGCCAGGGTCACCCCAGAGCTGCTGGTACTGGAGGCTCTTTACAAAACATACACAGATGAGGTCATTCTATTCTACCTAAATACTTGTTTTTTTTTTTTTTTTTTTTAGTTAATGGTATGTAATTAGCATATTTCTTTAGCTTTTTCTCATTCTAACAGCCAGTGATATACACATTTTAGCAAGTCCTTTCATAATATAACATTTTATTTGTTTCTAGAAGTTTTGTGGGCACACTCTTACATTTGTAAAGGAGTGTCGTAGTGAACATCTTTGTATACATTTTTGGTGAACCAGAGCATAAATTCTTAGAAGTTAAAGTGTTGAGTAAGTGATAGATTTTAAACATTGACAGATATTACCAAGTTCTTCTGAACAAGATTGTGTGAGTTACTCAGCCATGAAATATGTATTTCTTATCTAAAACACTATCAAGATCTCAATTTTTACTAATGTGTTAAATATAAAATTATAACTCACTATTATATTGGTATACTTTCTCACATTATTTGTGAGGCTAAAGATTCATATGTATTTTATTTCTCTGTGAATGAGTAGATTGTATTTTTTGTATTATAAGGAGAGGGAACATTTGAAGGGAGTTGGTAGTTTTGAAGGGTAGGAATTTAAGGGAGTAATGTAAGGAGGGAGATAGGAGGCCAGACTGGAGTGGGAGGCAGGAGCCAGAGTGTTGAGGTCCTTGAATAGAATTTGAGCTTTGGGGAAGAAACACTTGTGGGCTTTATGCTTGTACCTTAGCCCATAATACATTTGACAGGAATTTGAATGGAGGACTTACTTCTTTAGGCTAGTGTTTAGTCTTTAAGTAACTCATTATTCAGGCCTTTCACCTGGGCCCTGAAACCCCTCATAAACAGATAAACAAACAAACAAACAAATAGCCAAAGACCCCAGCCAACAGCTGACTTGGCATTCTCTCTCAGGAGGGAATTTTGCAAGATCTCATAGAAAATGGATCTTGTGACTTTACCTGTCACTGCCCTAAGACCTTGTTGGTGGTGTTTGGTGACATCTGACAGCATTCATTGAGGTTGGTGGTTCTTTTGGTTTAATTTGAATGGCTTTCTGAGAAAAACTGCATTTTCACCATTATACTAATGATAATGTCGTTGCTTCAGAGGTCTAGTTAGTTCTGCCCAGAAAATCATCTCATGATCAATTATGTTTGCAAATCAGTATCATCTTGGGGAGGAAAGTGATGAGGGAAGAAATTACATATATATTTTAATTATTCAGAATTTAGAAAATGGTCAGAAATTCATGTTTCAAAGTGAGGAGTCTTTTTAAGAATAAATCACTAAATTTGTGTCTGTTTTCCTATTAAAGGTGTAACTTTGTATTGGGTATATCAGGGATTAAAATGAAGTAACTTTGCATTTAGAATCAAGATCTCAGCTGTTTGTACCCGTTCTAACATTTTTCTGCTTCAAGATTCAACTATAAGAGACCATCAAATTCAAACCTTTTAGTGAGCCCAGGGTGTTTTGGGAGGGTCTGTGGATACTCATCTGATGGATGCCTTCTCTGTCTTCCTTTGTCTTCTGGCCTGTGGCGGTGGGACCCTCAGCATGGAAGCAGACTGACCAATAGGGAGCATGGTGTGACAGTGATGAGCACGGAGAAGGCTGCTCACATTGCTTCTAGGACTTGGGGAGGAGAGTCCTTAGGATCTTTTACTTTAGAAGATACTTGATTATATTAATAATCTCTTTCTCCACGACCTGTTTATTCCCTGTATTACAGTAATGAAAACAGTGAAGTGGTCCCTGTATTAGCCAACTTCTCTGTATTCTTTGAGGAGAAGCAAAGTTAGGACAAGATGCTTGTTCTCTGAACTATGGATGGCCAGGCTTCTGTTTATAAGGAAATTCCCCCCTTTAAAGTCTCTTTATTCTCATTTCCTTTAATCTTCACTTTAGCCTTTTAAGGTAGTTACATAGAATCATGAATCTCATTTGTACCTGAGAAAAGAGTTATCAGTAAAGGGACTTGCCCAAGTTCGTCCCTGGAGCATGAATCCAGGTTTCCTGAGTCTTTGGCCAGTTCAGTGATGTACACTCTTCACTTCCTCCCCTCCAAAGGAAATGGAAATGGAGAGTTCAGTTTTCAGTGATGTGGGAGAGTTACCTTCCTTTATCCCAGGTTCAGTGACTGTTTCTTCATTCACCATTGGCTCCTTATTGAATCTTCTATGTAATGAGCTTGCTTTGTGTATGTGTTTGAGGGTGTAAACACAAAAGAAGTGGCTGACACAGGTACAGCCTTTTCCTCTGCCATTGAGTTGTAGTGTGGCACCTTTTTGGAGGATGTCTGTGCTCCTTGGAGCTGCTTTCAAGAGGCCCTGGGTACAGAGACAATGTATGCAGTGGTGTTTTCTCATGTTCTGTGGTGGCTTGGGTTTCTTTCATCAGACAGCTGGCTTCAGGACCCTGCATGTATATGTGAACCCTGTATAAAGGATTGGGAAATCTCTCCAGTTGATTGAAGGAAACTCTTCAGATGTGAGTAGATAACTCTTAGAGTACAGAAAAGGTATTTTTTGGTGTGTATATTTTTTATTTTTGTTTGATATTTAGATTTTTGTGTGGATCTCTTAGAACTGACATTTTTATTATAAGTTCTTTCTCTGTGTTATGGGCTTTTTGTGGGCAGAAAGAATTTGGTAGATACATTTGTTGGCCAAGGAAGATGATTACATTGTCTTCCTTTCCATTGTCTCCCCTTCCTGTCTCCCACACTGACCCCAAATCAAGTGTTTTTTCCTCTTTCTGTCTGAATAATACCATCTTCTACTTACTGCTGGGCAGCTCACTTTCCATGTCCCCTTCCTTCTCTCCCTCTCACCACTGCATTTCCTTTCACTTTTGTCTCTTTGCCTTCTCCTTATATTCTTTGACTTTCTCTTTGTTGTTGCATTGGCATTGAACCCAGCACTTTCTCACGGACCTATATCTTTAGCCTGGTGAGAGAGAGTCTCACTAAGTTGCCCAGGCTGATCTTGCACTTGTGATTATCCTGCCTTGCACCTCCCTAGTAACTGGAATTACAGGTGTGTGCTGTGGTCCCAGGCTGACCTTGCTGTTGATCTGCAGCAGGCCTGGTCTTTGGTAGAGGTGAGTGCTGGGTGTAAGGAGGTTGGCAACAGAAGGGTTGAGTTGAGCTCAGTAGCTTCCTTCCCTCTCATGCCACAAAGTGGTGGCTGGTTAGCCCGGAAATATGCACATAGTGCCTTGCCTTAGTCTATGCCAGGCCACAGCTAGGCAGACATCCTGTGTTGTTGCTCCAAACTCCACAAACTCAGAATCCCAGGAAGTGTCTTCAAGTCAGTATTGGCAAATAGACAACTTTAAAAACTATCTCCTCTGAGCCATAAGGCTGAAAAAGAAGTGGGAGAGGAGCCTTAAAAAATAGTCTTTTACTTTAAGAGGAAAAGTACCTGTTAGCAAGTTGTACTTTTTCTCCCATGTATATTGCTGGCAGTTATTGCCAAATTAGCTCTTTCTTCTCAATTATAAATTTCCTCCCATCTTAGAGCATGAGATTTATTTGAGTAGTATTTAATCCTTTCCATCAGGGAGACTGGAATGGACAGGCTTACTTATTGCTTACCTTTGTCTTCCTACTCTTGCCAACCTGATTGCAGTATAACCAAGTAATAAATACTGTGGGCTTGAAAACATGAACTCCTAACAGAGTCCAGAGTTCAAAGAGGCTACTACATTTATTCCCTGATCCATGGGACACCGTCACCAGCCAAATCAATCCTGGAGAGAAGTGGCTCTGTAAGAAACAGAATTGAAGGTAAAGGTAAGCCCATCATCCTCTCCCCTTTAGAGGGCCGTAGTCTTGGGAAATGATCTGACTATGGTTAAGGTATTCAGAGGGAAACACGAACAGTACAGTCCCCAAATAATAGATTTATATTTAACTCCTTATCATTGGTGAAACAGTTTTGTAAGAAACAGCCTCAATTTCCTTTCCCTTCTCATGTGGCATTTTAGCATCTGGCAGTTTGTTGAGGAATCAACAGTGAAATCTGAGGTTTCCTGTGGTACAGTTCTAATAATATTTATACAAACCCTTATTTAATGAATTGTATAAATATTTATCATACAGAGCAGTCTTTTGATCATAAATAGGGATAAAAAGTCAGTGTAGCCCAGGCTGGGGTTTGGAGCACCGGCCATTTAGGTCCTTTGAGACGTTTTGTGGGTGGAGATGTTAGTATACCTCAGGACTTGTGTTTGGTGCAGCTTGAATTTCTCTCCATTATTTTTCTTTTTCACAGCTATCCACAGTCCATGTTCTTATTTCTCTGCCTGACCACTTTTTCTATATCCTTAACAGCTGTTTCTCTTTTAGAGTATTCATCTTTGCTGAAAAAGAATGAAATGTAGTCAAAATTCCAACTCTCATTCATAAAGCAGGCCTTGGAATCCCACAGACTTAGCTTGGAATCTCAGTACTTTGCCTGTGTTTAATGTTACTTTAACCAGCTTTACCCCTGAGAACCTGTTTCTTTAACTAGGAGGCAGGGCTCTTACTATCTTTCTCACAGGATTGTCTTAGGTAGTAATGAAATCTTGAAATCACGAAAGTGACTTGCAGAGCAAAGATTAATGAGTACAAGTTGCTGCATTTGTTGATATTGCTATTGAAGAAGACTGGGTGTTTCAACTTTAGCTTGATTTTGTGGAAATAGTTTGAACTTGATGTCACAGGCAGAGGCTCAAGTCCTGTTGTGTGTTTGCTGTTTGTGTGGCAAATTACTTTCACTGCACCTAAATACAAACTGGTAATAGATTTACTAACCCATTTGGGTTTCTGTGGATAAAATGAATACAAACTGGTAATAGATTTACTAACCCATTTGGGTTTCTGTGGAAGTGTTGACATGGTAAGGACCGTAATCCTTTTATACTTTAAAACAAGTTAGAAAAAGAAATGATATTTTTCATTTTACAGTTCCATTTGTTTTTACCACTTGGAAGTACCAGCTGAATGGTTTGAAGTCCAGCACACAGCAGATAGTATGTATGACTCAGGAACAAAGGGCAGAGAGGGAGAAGAGCAGGGATCTGCCTTGCAGAAAATCATCTGCTATTTTTTTAACTTCTGGATTGAGATTCAGGGAGGCTGCCCATGGGCTTAAATTTCCTTGCTTTCAAGTTCCTGGTGTGGAAATAATTACAGAGTGATAATTTAAAACTATAATAATGGGGAGATTGGTGACCCTGAACTCTTTAATTAGAATCTCTTTCTTAGGAAAATATGAACTAAGAAGTTGTATTGGGGGAAGTTGTGATTACCTTGTTTCTGCAGGGATGAGTCTTCTAGGGGAAGCTTGATGAGTGTAACAGAAATAGGTGATTTTCTGGAGAAAGTCCTCCCGAAGTTGCAGTCAGACAGTCTCTGAACATGAGCAACCTAAGTTCTCAGTGAATATAGATACAGTAGGCAAGAGCCACTAGCAGAATCCTGGTAAATAGTCATTTGAGAAATAAGGAATGTCAGAAAGCATTCTAGCATCCTGAGAAGGGCTAAAGGCTTTGGGGAAAGAGAAAATGGTTTGCTGCTAACAGTGTTATTTACTAGTTGTATGATCTGCTAGAGCAAGGTACTTTACCTATCTAGGACTCATTTCCTCATCAGTAAAATGTGGATAACAGTTACTGTCTTCAAGAATTGTCAGTATTAAAATGGCATTATAAACAGGCTGCTTAGCAGAACATTAGATGTATAATAAACACAGTTCTTTGTATTATTTCTCTAGCATTGAGTTTTAAAGATATACAGTCCACTCACTGAGTCACAGGACATGTTGAGTTCCTACTGTGTGTCAGACCCTGGACATACTGTTGTGACACAAGTGGCAGTTGGAGTTAACTATGTAATGGTAAAGCTGTGCTCTCCATGTGAGTTGGGAGCTCTCCAGAAGGGTAGACTCTTCTGTGGATTGATAAGAACTAGAGCAAGCACAGGTTCAGCTATAGGTGGGAATCTGCCTCTTTGGATTTTACTGGAAAGGCATCAGGATGTTTGGCTGGTGAGTGATAAGATAATGCACTGTGGTACATTGGTTCACAAGCTTAATTTGTTCCACAATTTTAGAAAAGATGGCCATGTCTGTGTTTATATGGGAAAGATGGCTGCAATCATGTTCATTTCCAGATGCAGAATTTGCAAACAAAACAGAATTTTACAAATCCTTTATTTACTAGCCAAATTGTTCCCAAACAAAAGCATTTGTGAACCGAGGCACTACTGTACTCCTTATAGAGGAAGACAGCATCAAAAATGGGAACCAAGTTTGAGGACCTGTGCCAACCCATGGGAATCTCTTGCTCTTGCGGCCAGCAGGGGCAGAGAGAAGCTTGAGTGCTGGTTGACCTGGTCTGCGTAAGGCAACTTGTGTACATAATTTCATTTCTCGTTTGAGTCCTTCTTTCTTCCTAAGTTTAGGTTTGCAAATTTCTAGTTAGGGCTGAGAGCAGATGGCATTCTAGGATCAGTATAAGGAGCTTCTGCTTGAAGACTGTCACAGTGGAGACAGGAAGAACCAAGGGAGGGAGTCCCAAGTGAAGTATAAATATATGAATAGTTGGCAGAGGGAAGGTGAAACAGCCAGCTGATCAGTCTTCCTTTTGTGTGCAGATAGAGAAACTGAAGAAGCTGTGAACCAAGGTATTTTCCTTATTTTGTCAATCCTTAGTGCCTGGTGCTTGGCACAATCTGTATTTCTTTGAGGGCCAGCCACCATTGATTATATGCAGTTATTTCATATACCAGGAAGAAAAGAAAATGCTACCAATTAATAGTACGATGCTGTTGATTATAAGATATACTATGACTTCAAAGAAGCTAAATGTGAAAAAATGAGTACCCTAGAATTAAGAAAATGTGGCTTTTAGTATTCAAGAAATATTAATCAAATGGATGAGGCATACAGAAATTAGATCAAGGCAAAAACACTGCTGTGTATCATATGCTGCATAGCGATGTTTTGGTTAATGGTAGAACACACAGACCAGCAGGGACAGGCTGTAGCCAAGAAAGGTAGCAGGTGTGCCATCCAGATTTATGTCAGTATACTTTATGAAGCGTACACAATGAGGAAATAACATGTTTCTCAGAATGTATCCCTGTTAAATGATGCACAGTTTTATAACTAAAAACTTAGGAATTTAAGCTATTAACACATGATCCTGTTCTGCCTTATTTCCTTCAGTGATTTGGTTGTTCATTAAATGAATAATTATTATAAATTGATTATTTGCCAGATACTGTATAAGGGACAGGGGTTGGAGAAATGAATTAAGTTACTTTTTTTGAGGCTGAGGCCAGTAAGGGAAACAGATATGGGAACAACAACAACAAAAAAATTGTGGTTCATAATGGCATGTTTTATTTTTTTAATAGTTTTCTCTTCACTTTTTATTTTTTATTAGTACACAATTGTAGAACATACTGATTATATTCCTTCTGGAGAGTTGTTACATATACCTGACACTTGTGAATTCTTTTTTCAACCCCATTCCTTCCTCTTCCCCACTCTCCCATTTCTTGAGCCTTTCTCTTCTGCAGAAGATCTATCTTCCTATTTCCTATTATGTATCTTTTATTTTACTTTTTATTTATGTTTTGTGTTTCTCATGTAAGAGGATCCATGCAGTGTTTACCCTTGTATGTCTGATTTATTTCACTTAATATTATGGTCTTAAGGTGCATTCATTTTCTTGTAAATATCTCAAGTTTAACCTTTTTCATGGCACAGTGGTACTGTACTTATTGTACTCTGTTTTTTTTTTTTTTTTTTTTTACCAAAAATGGAACTGAGGACCTCATGCTTGCCAGACAGGTGCTGCACCAGTGGGCCAAATCCCCAGACCCTGTATTGCGTGTTTTTTTTTTTTTTTCCAAATCCATTTATTTGTTGAAGGATGTGTAGGCAGCTTCCAATATTTAGCTAGTGTAAATTGTGCTGCTATACACATGGGTATATTAGTATCAGTGTAATATGTCTTTAACTCTTTTGGAAAGATACCTAAAAGGTGAATAGCTGGGTTTAATGCTATTTCTATTTTTAGTTTTTTGAGGACTCTCCATACTAGTTTCCATAATGATCGTTCTAGTTTACATTCCCATTAACAATGTAGAAGGGTTTCTTTTCTCCCACTGCCTTGTCAACATTTGTTATTATTTGATTCCTTGATGGTAGCCATTCTTCCTGGGGTAAGAATGTTTTAATTTTGAGATGTTTGAGATGTTTATATATTCTAGACATTAGTCCATTCTTTGAGGAATACCTGCCATTTTTTTTCCCATTTGTCTTTTTACTTTGTTGGTTATTTCTTTTGCTTTGCAAAAGCTTTTTAATTTGATATGATCCCACTGGTTGATTCTTGTTACTATTTCCTGTGCAACTGGAGTTCTGTTCAGAATGTCCTTGCCTGTACCTATGACTGAGAGTGTTACCTGTTTATCTTTCAGCAAGTTGTGTTTCTGTTTTAGCATTTAGTTGTTTGATCTGTTTTGATTTTAGTTTAGTGGGTGGTGAGATATGTGGATCTAGATTCAATTGTCTGCATTTGGTTAGCCAGTTTTCCCAGTACATTTTACTACTGAGACTTTCTTTCCTCCAGTGTATATTTTTGACACCTTTGTCAAAGGTCAAATAGTTGAATGTGCTTTGGGGTTGTTTTTGCATCCTCTGTTCTGTTCCATTGATTTTAATGTCTGTTCTTGTGCCAGTACCACCCTGTTTTTATCACTGTAGCTTTGTAACATGACTTCAAGTCTGTCATCATGTTTCTCTCTTTGCTCTTGTTATCTAGAATTGCTTTTGCTATTTATTATTGGTCTCTTCTGGTTCTATATAAATTTTAGTGTTGTTTTCTCCAGTTCTGTGATGAGTGCTATTGGTATTTTGATTGGGATTTTTAAAAAATTGTATATCAATTTTGGAAGTATGACCATCTTGACTGTATTCATTCTACCTATCCAGAAATAGCAGTATCTTTGCATTTCCTGATGCCATTATCTATTATTTTTTTTCAGAGTATTTTTAGCTTTCATTGTAGAGGTATTTCACTTCCTTGGTCAGGTTAATTTCTAGGTATTTCATTTTTCTTGGTATTGTTGTGATTAGCAATTCTTCCCCTAATTTCTTCTCAGTGGTTTCATTATTGCTGTATTGGAATGCTGTTGATTTTTTTTAATGGTAGAAAAGTATTTTTTAAAGGTAGGAAGTGAAACTGCTTCTTCAGAATGAATTTGGGCCAAGTAAAAGGAGGAAAAATAGTATACTCTGCAGTGTGACGGCAAGCCCTCCATGCCAGAGAGCATGGTAGGAAATGCTCATTGTGGACTATCCTTTTTGTATCATCCACTTTTCATGCTGATGGAAGATCTAGGCCATCCTACTGAAAACCTGTTCAAATTCTTGCGAGAAATTCATGTACAGGGCTTTGGGAACTATTCTGCACATATGTCCTGAGACTGTGTAGTTAATGTATCATACTACTTTGCCACTTGCTAATTTGTCTCACTTCCCCCTGAGGGACACACATCCCCATAATTGTTATGGGGTGCTGAGGGAGTAGAGGTCTCTATCTTCTATAGCTTCTTCCACCTTGAACTGGCTGTCAACCTTACCTACTGGGGAGTTTGTTCTCTCAAACTGTCCTGGGCTACTGTGAGTCATTGCTGGGTTGAAGAAAATAAATCTGTCAGGAGACAATGAGAAAAGAATTAGTGACTATTGAACTGCCTGTTTGATGAGAGAAAGTTGTGTTGAGGATGTAGAATCCAGATATGAGGATCAGTCAGGTTTCTACACTTCTTGAGGTGAACAAAAGGAAGGAAAGAAGGAAGTTAGAAAAATTAATGAGAGCCTTAGAGGTATAACCTTAGCAAGATTACCTCCATAATATAGCTAATTAAAAACAGAAGCCTCAATACAGGTGTCCATTTAAGCTGTGATGAATTAGGCTTATTAGTGACTGTACGTATCTGCACCTGGAGCAATGCTGTGTTGGGAGTGGCTGAACTGCACATCAGTCACACATGCGAGACTAGAGCATGGCCAGTTCTGAGAACAGCAGCACCCGAGAAGAGTCATAGGAGAGAGGTTTCACCTGTTATCAGCTTCTTGTTGATTAAATAAATGCACTGCAGTCATTGGGCAGTTCCTTTCTCCCATTAGGAGAGAGGGCTCCACCTGACTTCAGGTTTTGCATTTTGACTCTTTATTTCTTCATGCTGTACCATCCTCTTCCTTGGAATTTCAAGAACTGTGTGGGAAGCAATACTAGGGTGTTCTTTTCTGAAGAGGAGTCTCAGGTCTTCCAGAGATTCTCAGCAATTGCTTTCCTGTTAGTCCTGTGAATATTCTCATGACCATTTGTAGGATTTTTATATCTGTCACTATATCCCTTAAGGAAGGACCAGAATGATTTCTTAGGAACTGGGACTTTTAGGGCTTGTAAGGCTGCCTTTCTGTCAGCCTTTGATTTCCCAAGTAGACTTCGGACATTTCTTGTTGGTGTCCCCTTGTAATGCATGACTGTGACCTGCTTGGGAAGACAGACTTCTTCTAGGAGTTGTAGAATTTCTTGTTTGTGTTTTATAGATGTTTGCTTATTAGTCCCTTCCGGGTTGGTACATGAGCATGAAGCACCATAAAGGCATATTTGGAGTCTATAGATATATGATTTCTTGCTTTTGTATTTATATCAATCAGTGCTTGTGTAAAAGCCATGAGCTGTTTTTTTTTTTTTTTTTTAAAAGCAGAGGTCCTTGGGGGAAACTGGCCTCAGCGACCTGTTGTGAACTAACGACTGCCTTTTGATGTCCTTTTTGGACAAAGCTACTTTCATCAGCAACCCATACCACTTTAGGGTCTTGGAGGGGCAGTTTACTGATGTCCTTCCTGCCTGCTTGCCTAGGACTGGAAGATCACTTGTTCACAAAGAATGGCTAACTTCTGGGCCTAGAGGCACCGGAGAGGCGGGATTAGGAGTACTGCAAATGTTATACTAGCCTCAGGGGTGTCTAAGAGCATGGCTTGGTACTTGATAGCCATTTCTCTATTAACCACAAGTAACCTTTGGTCTCAAGGGTTACTCTGAGCTAATGGGGAGTACGGAGTTAGAGTTTCTGTCCTAAAAGTTCATTTTGTAGCTTCCTCTGTTAACATAGTCTTAGCTGGTACTGGCGGGGTGGCCATCCAGCAGCTACTCCATATAAGGTTTTGAAAAGTATTTGTAATAGTTGATACATTGTGTCAACTTGAAAAGTTTAGAAGCTTAACTAAGTGAATTATCAGAGGGCAGGGTCCTTACTTTGTAAACATCCTGAGCCTGTGCAAGAGACACAGGGATGGTGTGAGTGCTATACCTGTCCTGGTAGGGGGTAGCCTGCTCATAGTATGAGAGAGGAAAAGAGGCTTGTGCTCTGCCTTTTTCTCTCTTGCTGCTTTTGCTATCTTCTGCCACCTTGAAGTGTTGCCCCTGTGCCATGCCACCTGCCTTGGAGTGAGCTGATTATGGACTGAAACCTCTACAGATTGTAAGCTAAATAAACCCTAATCTTGGGTGTTGAGTATTTTGTCCCAGCAATGAGAGAAAAGTAACTAACCTGATATACTACTGACCAGAGTTCTTGTCATAGCTTTTGGGTCAAGATACCCCCAAAGAAATTCCTCTTTTTTTCCTGTATGTAGAAGGGTTTCCTTAAATAAGGTATTCTGTTATACCATGCAGCAGAATCTACCTGTTGGTTAATTAGGTCAGGCAAACCTTGGCATAGTCCCAACAGGTAGAATCCATTTGGCCTTTGCTAGAATTTGAGAATTGCCCCCAATTGTGATAGTAAATCTCTTCCTAGGAAGCAGTACATTGTGGAACAGTTAAAAACATACAGTTAAACATTTTGTTTTCAAAGTGACACATCAGAACAAGTGTAAAGAATCTTGATTAGAAGTCCCTTCAACCCCAATTATGGATATAGATCTGAAGGAGATTTTCCAGAGAAAGAAGTAAAAACAGAATGAAGAAATTCAGTTGGTTCATCCATGATATCTGGGGTTACCCAGTGCTTTTCACAGGAAATAGTGATGTCCATGGACAGGGAAATTGTAGGTCCTCCTGGCACTTTCAAGTGAAGGAAATGAAGTTTTTGGCTGGCCTGGCCCCTCTCTTGGAACAGAGACAGTCAACCTTCCAGTGCTCTGAGTCAAGTACATTGGCTGCCTCACACTGGGAGCAAGGCCCAGAGAGTGGCTTGGTGTAGTTGTGTTCCCAGTGTCTAGACTTTTTGCACTTAAAACAGGAACTCTTTCTTCAGTTACCTCTGGGCTTTCTCTGAGACAGTATGGATGAGTTTAAAGCATTGCCAGTTGCAACAGCTGTAATTCTAGATTTTCTCTTTTGACCATCCGCCAGATTCCAATTGGTGAACATAGAAAAGGCAGTGTCCAGCAATTGGGTCATAGCCTCTGGGATCCCATCTGAAGTTTCTTCATTGAATAGGTGGAAGTAACACATATCCCCAAGAGACAGGTGGGGATCCAAAGACAAGAGCATCAAAGATGCTTCCTCTTCCTTGAGGACCACTCTGATTACCACAGTTTGTGACCTTTCCTGAGATAAAGAGTCACAGAATCATGAGCGTAAGGGATTTCATTCCACCTTCAATGCAGAAACAGTCTAACTGAAAAAGTCTCATAATTTTAAACTGCCATCCCATAGCTATCTAACCATTTTGTAGTTTATATTGAACACAAACTATATTGCAAGATAAGCTATTCCTTTACTGTAGATAAGCTATTCCTTTTTGTATTTACAGATTAATAATTTTATAATTATACAACACCATTTATATTACACATATATTGAAAATACAAGGGGAAAGAAAATGACAGAATGAAAACAAGAGGGAGGCAGGTAATTCTGAGACCTTATACTTTTTTACATTAATATTATTATTATTATTTATTTATTTTTTAAAGGAAATAAAACCAAACCAAACAGAATAAAACTGATTAGAACAAACAATGCAAGTGATACAGGACTTCCAAACAAGACAACAGGAAATCAACAATGGCTACCATAATGTCTCTTGTTTTCTTCCAAATAGCTGTCCATACCTTCACACATAATAAAATCAAACAAAACAAAATAGAGTAAAACCAATCAAAACAAAAGAATGACAGCATTACAGGACTCCAAAACAAGATAATAGGAAATCAACAATGGTTACCATAATGCATCCTGTTATCAAAATAGCTGCCTGTACCATCAGACACAGTAAAATCTAACAAAACAAGACAGAATAAAACCAAACCTAACAAAATTATGAAAATGATACAAGAATTCAAAATAAGATAATAGGAAATCAATGGTGGTTACCACTTTTCCTTTTTAGGCATTTCCTTACCTATCATTTTCATAATATCTATTGTGCTTTTTGGAGCCCACTCGTTCAGTTTTACATGCTGGGGAGACAACTCAGTGTTCACTCATATGAGTCCAAACCATTTCACCCATGAGCAAGATCTCCAGTTGCATCCATTTACCTACAAAGGCCTTGAGATTGTCCTACTTTATAGCTGGGTAGCTTTCCATTGTATGAAAGTACCATATTTTTTCTTATCTATTCTGCAGTTGATGAGCAGGTTACCCTTGCTTTTCTCTGGTCTCCTTTTGCATGGAACAATTGTTTTCTCTCCTTGGATTTTCAGTCTATGAATTTCCTTTTGAGTTAAATGTGTTTCTTGTATACAGTATATTGATGGATCTTGTTTCCTGGTTCACTCTTCGGTGTTTCTTTTTATTGCTGAATTGAAGCCATCTACATTAATGGTTACAACTGGCATATACTGGTTTGTCTCTGCCATGCTGTCCTCCTGTTGTTGGCCCTCCACTTTTCCCCTTCATTTAATTTCCTGTCCTGTTTGGCAGTCTTCCTCTGCTGCTCTTCCTGGAACTGTGGTCATTTTTATCTCTCTCTAGAATATCCTTCAGCACTCTCTGTAGAGTTGGCTTGGTGGTCATGAATTCCTTCAGTTGTTCTTTATCATGGAAATATCTTTATTTTTCCATCAATTTTGAAAGATACATCAATCTGGGTTTGAAGGTATTTTTTTTTTTTCTTCAGGACTTGGAAACACTTCACTCCAAACTCTTTTTTACTTGATGGTTTGTGTTGATGAGTCTGCTGTGATTGTGATGAGTTTTCCTTTATAGGTGATCTGTTTCTTTTCTCTAAAAGATTTTAATATTCTGTTCTTATGCTGAATTTCTAGGATCTTGATAATTATATGTCTGGGTATAGATTTACTTTGGTTATGGCTAGTTGGAGTCCTATATGCCTCACTTATCTGCATGCCAGATCCCTTTCCCATGTTTTGGAAACTTTTTGTTATTACTTATATAAATAGTATTTTTATGTCATTTGTGTTGAGCCCTGCTTCTTTGCTCAAGCCTATCACTCTTAAATTATTTTTCTTTGCATCATCTTGAAGCTGTCAAATTGTTTTCTGGTTCCTTGTTATTTTTAAGAGATCTTTTCTTTCACAATTGCTAGCTGTGATCCTGCCAGCTCTTGATTGACTTTTTAATTTTCTGGATATCGCTTTGAATCTGTTTCATACATTGTAATTCCTTCCTATATTCATTCAGGATTTCCATCATTTTCCATGCCCTTGTTTTTATCCTTTTTTTTTTTTGTACCAGGGATGGAACTCATGACCACACGCTTGCCAGGCAGGTACTTATGCCACTGAGCTAAATCCATGTCTTCTTTAGATATGCTATCCATGTCTTCTTTAGATATGCTGAGCAATTCTTACATTATGTTTGTAGTTTCTTCTTTTTCTTGAGACATTATTTCTAATGTGATTACTTTTACAGTCTCATGAAGTTGCTTCTTTATTTCAGTTGCTATCCTCTTGGAGATTTTGTGTATTTGACTTCCATTTTCTTCCATGACTACATCTCTCAAACTTGTTCAGTGTGAGCTGGAGGTCTGAGATTGCCTTTTGCTCCTTCATCTTGACATTCTCATGGGTTCCATAGAGGAAGCATAGAAGAAATCCATACTGATGGCTTTTTGCCTCCATCTGGCTCCCACTACCTCCTCAGGGAGATGGGTTGGAGCCACTTGATGGGTCTACATTGCTTTGAAACACTCAAGAGATCAAAGTGGAGTCCCTTTTCACTGAGACTCTCTTAACAATGTTGATCCTCTTGATGGCTCTATTTAAGCAGGGTAGACTCACTTGAGAAGTAGATCTCAGGACTCCATTATGCATTTTTAGCCATTTGATGGATCTGGTTAAGTAGGGTGGAGCCACTTGAGAAAGAGTATCTCTTGGATTTACCCCAATAGTAAACATTTTGGCACTTTGTTTAAGGTAGTAGATATGGAAAGCACTTTTTAAGGAAAAGTTTAAAAATCCTGAGAATGACTCACAGTTACTTGAGTTATTGACTGTCCCCTTGTACCGCTCAGACCATCAGGCATGTTTAGATTACCTGAATTTGGTAGAAAAAATGAGGAAGGGATCTAGCCCAATTCAGAAGAAAAGAGGGAAATCTCATGTAAAAAAATCAGAGGTTTAGCTCCTATCTAACCAGGACAAGATTTTTTTGGTGACCATGAAATCACTTAAAATCAAACATGATGTGGCTGATTCATATTACAAACCAAAATGGAACTAACAAGGATGAAGTAATGTCCTGAGAAAGAAAAGTCTATCTAGGGAAAAAGCTCAGATCAGACTTTGAGCACAAAAGGGAGTAAATTGGGGTGGCAGCTCCTCAAGCATGCTATCAAGTTACCGACAACTGTTTTTCCCCAAGAATGAGAAAGCTGAGCAAAGTATTCCAGAGAACAGAAATGTAAGGACAGAAGGGCATAAAAATATGCCCAAAGGGCCTTACAGGCTCTCTTGGCTGACTAAGGCAAATATGTCTGCAGGTTTTGGGTTGCTGGAGTCTTCTTCTGGAGGTGGTTTCTAGGTTCTTTGTGTCCTGAGCAAAGAATTGTTAAGATAAGCACAAATGATAACAGTGTTTTATTAAAGACAGAAAAAGAAACAGGCTCTGCAGAGAGAGTTTGGACCACTTAAAAATAGGAAAAGAAATGTAGGATGTGAGGGTAAGCCATCTGTGCAAGAGTAAACACAGTGGCCAGAATACTGTGTGTGTGTGTGTGTGTGTGCCCGCACGCTTTAATCTTGCTGTATTGTTGAACTTCATTAGTAATTTCAGAACTCTTGGTGAATTTCTTTGTGTCTTCTATGTAGAGGATCATATTATCTTTAGTGATAATTTGGCTTCTCTTTTTCTTATACATATCCCTATTAGTTCTTTTTGTTTCCTGATTGCTCTTGCTGATGTTTTGAGTACTATTTTGAACAGGAATGTGATAATGGTTACCTTTGTCTTGTTCCTGGTTTTAGAGAGGAAAGCTTTCATTTTTTTCCCATTTAATATGATATTGGTAGTTTGTCTATAATAAGTAGCTTTCATCACATTGATCTAAGATTTTTCTTTCTTTCTTTCTTTTTTTTTTTTTTGGTGCCAGGGATTGAACTCATGACCTCTCACCTGCCTGATAGGTGCTTAAGCCACTGAGCTAAATCCCCAGTCTAAGCTAAGATTTTTCTAAACTTATTTTCTTCAGAGGCTTTTTTCTATACTTATTTTCTTCAGGGGTTTTATCATGAATGGATTTTGGATTTGTCAGTGATTTTCTCTGTGTATTGAGTGATCATGTGATTTTCTCTTTTTTAGTTGAATCTTTGTCTGGTTTTGGAATTGCAGTAATCTTAGCTTCCAAGAATGACTTTGAGAGTAGTCCTTCTCTTTTAATTTCATTAAAGACTTTGAGGAGTATTGGTGTTAGATCTTTCTTGAAGTTTCTCTATAATTCAGTAGTGAATACACTAGGTCCTGGGGTTTTTCTAGTTGATAGGCATTTTTCAGTTTTTCTAAAATTTATTGTTATTCAGGGTTTTAATCTTTCAGTCTTCTTAATTCATATGTGCCTAGGAATCTATCCATTTGTTATGAATTCTCTAGTGTACTGGAGTACAGGTTTTAGACATAGTTACTAGTAGACTTCTGGATTTCGGTGGTGTTGTGATTTCACTTTTTTTTTTTTTCTTCTAATTGCATTGATTTAGGCCTTTTGTTTTCTTTCTTTTTGGTATGATTGACTAAGGATTTTTCTATTTTGTTCATTTTCTCAAAAAGCCAGCTCTTTGACTCATTGTTTCTTTTATTTTTTTAAGTCTCAATTTCAGTAATTTCTGTTCTATCTTTGTAATTTTCTTCTCAATTTCATTAATTTCTGCTCTGTCTTTGAAATTTGTTTGATTCATTTTTCTAGGATAGCTTTGGATTGGGATTGTTCTTGTCTATCATTAGGTTATATATTGTCTTGTTTTATTTATCTGATGTGGGCATTCACTTAAGTAAACTTTTCTATAAGGACTGCATTTATTCTATCCCATAGATTCTATTATGAACTTCCCATTTTTGTTTGATTCTAGGAACTCTCTTGTATCTTTCTTGGTTTCTTCTGTGACCCATTGATTATTCAAGAGTACATTGTTTAACTGCCAGATAGTATATCATTATTTTGGGTTTTTTTCCCATTGAGTTTTAGTTTCATTGTATTGTGATTTGCTAAAACGCATGATCTAGTTTTGATACTTTTGGTTTTATTTATGCTTAATGTTCATTTTGGAGAAAATTCCAAATTCCAGCATAGTTCATTTTGGAGAAAATTCCATGTGGTGCTGAGAAGAATGTGTATTCTGTTGTTGTTTGATGGGACGCTCTGTAGATATCAATTACGTCCAAGATTTGGCTCAACTATATTTTATATATGTTTGTTGATATTTTGTCTAGTTAATGTACTTATTTTTGACAGTGGAGTACTGAAGTTTCCCAGTATAATTGTGTTGATCTGATCTTTTATGTCCACTAGAATTTGTTTTATGAAGCTAAGTGCATTGATGTTTGGTGTGTATATGTTTATATATCTCTTTCTGCTGAATTTTCCCCTTAACCAGGATGTGGCAACCTTCTTTATCTCCTGTGATTAGCCTTGTCTTACATTCACTTTTTCTGAAAATAGGATAAGTACTCCTGCTTGTTTTTGGGCTTTGTTGCAAGGAATATTGCTTTCCATCCTATGATTTTTAGTCTAGAATTTCTTTTTTATCTCAACATATCATTGGATTTTATTTCTTCTCTATTCTGCCAATCATTGTTTTTATATGAGACCATCCATATTGCAAATTATTACTAAAAAGTATTGACTTATTGCTGCCATTGCATTTTTTTCCTTTTGTTGATTTCTTTTCTCTCCCTTCTGCTTCACTGTTCATCCTGGCTGGTGTGTTCATTTTATTAGACTTTTGTCTAGTGTGTTGTTTGATTTCCTAATGATTGCCATCCTTTTCTGCTTTACTCTTGTTGCCCAGAATTGCTTTTACAATTCTTCTGATTCTATATGAATTATAAGATTGTTTTCTCTATTTATGTAAAGTGTGCTGTTGATATTTTGATTGAGACTTCATTGGGTCTGTATAACAGTTTTCAGAGTATGGCCAATTTGACAGTATTGGTTCTGCCTATCCAGAAGCAGGGGACATCTTTCCATTATCTGATGTTCTTATCCTCGTCAATCTCCTTTTGTAAGAGTACTGTAGTTTGAGAAGTGTTTCATAGATATTAATTCATAGATGTTTCATTTTTCTTGAAGCTACTGTGAATGGTATTTTTGTTTCCTTCTCATTAGTTTCATTATTGGTATACACAGATAGTAATTTTTGTGTATTGATCTTTTATTCTGCTGTATTGCTGAAATTGTTAATTGTAAGAGTTCTTTGATGGTGGAGTTCTTTGGGTGTTCTATGGAGAGTAGCATGACATCTGCTAATAATGATAGTTTGACTTCTTCCTTTCCTGTATGTATCCCTTTTCTTTCTTTCTCTTACCTAATTGCTATGGCCAATATTTCAAGTGCTGTATTGAATGTAAGTGTGATACTGGACATCTTTCTCTTGCTCCTGCTTTTAGGAAAATGCTTTTACTTTTCATCCATTTAGTGTGATGCTCACTATTAGTTTGTCATAAGTAGTTTCTGTCATATTCAAATATGGTCCTTCTATTCCTGTTTTCTTCAGGTTTTTGGTCAGTAGGGTGTTGGATTTTTTCAAAGGCTTTTTTCATATACTGACATGATCATATGGCTGTTGAGCTTATGTTTATGAAATGTATTATATTTAATGACTTACATATGTTGATACATCCTTGCATCTTTGATGAAACTTACTTGATCATGCTGTGATTTTTTTTTTTTTTTACTAATTTCCTGCATTCTGTTTGCAGATATCTTGTTGAGAACTTTGGTATCTATGTTCATTAAGAAAATTAACTTTAGTTTTCTTTTTTAGTTGGGTCTTTGTCTGGTTTTGAGGCTAGGATGACACTACTTTTCATAAATGAATTTGGGAGCACTCTGTCCCTTTCAATATCTTTGAAGAGCCAGTGAAGTATTGGTGATACAACATTCTTAAAGTTTTATAGAATTCAGTAATATGTCCATCATGTCCAGGTGTTTTTTATTTGTTTGCTAATTCTTTATTACTGTGTCAGTTTCATTGCTTCTTATTGGGTTGTTAAGCATATTTATATCTTCTTAGGTTAGTTTTGGTAATTTGCATGCATCTAGGAATCTCCCCATTTCTTCAAAGTTTGTTAAATTGTTGGAATATAATTTTTTTGAAGTAGCTATTGTTTTCTGGACAGTATCTGTTGCAATTTCATCTTTTTTGTTTCTAATTATATTGATGTGAGTCTTTTCTCTCTTTCTCTTGGCTACTCTGGCTAAAGGATTATCTGTTTCATTTATTATATCAAAAGACTAGCTATTTAAGTCATTGATTATTTTCTGACTTTCTTTTAGTTTCAATCTCATTGATTTTTGCTTTCATATTTGTAATTTCAGTTTGAGACTGGTTTGTTATTGTTTCTCAATTATCTTTAGATTTTTCATAAAGTTATTTATTTGAGCTTGGTCTGTTTTCCTAATGTGAGCATTGATTGTGATGAATTTTCATCTTAGAACTGCTTCTTGTCCCAGAGATTTTGATGAGTTGTTCAGTCATTGTCATTACCTTCCAGAAAATTTTTGATTTCTTCTGTGATCCTTTGGAGTATGTTATTAATTTTCCAGGAGCTTTTGATTTTTTCTGAGATTTCTTCTGTCTTTGATTTCTATTTTCATTGCACAGTGGTCTAATAGTATGCCTGGGGTAACTTCAATTCCTTTATATTTACTTAAGCAGACTTTGTGGACTAATATCTGATTTATTTGGGGAAATTTTTGATATGCTGCTGAAAAGAATGTATGCTTTGTTGTAGAGGGTTGGAATACCATTTATATACCTATTAAGTCCATATAGTCAATGGTGTGGTTCACCTCTGATACTCCTTTGATGATTTTTTTATTTAATTGATCTATCTCTTTGTGGAAAGTGGTGTGTTAACATCCCTTACTATGATTATGTTAGTTTTTATTTGATCTTTTAGCAATTTTTGTTTTATGAAGATAGGTACCAGTATTCAGTACATTTATGTTTACTAACGTTATCTCTTCTGGTTGGATTGCTATGATTTTTTTTAAGGTGCTCTTTGTGACGAACACATCTTATTTCTTCATCAGTTTTCAAAGATAGTTTTACAGGATATGTTAAGTCTGTGTTAAGAACTATTTTGGTTTAGCATTTAAAACACTTTTCTCTAAGGTTTTCTGGATTTTAAGGTTTGTACTGAAAAGTCTGCTGTAACTCTCATGAGTTCATTTTGTTGTCTTTCTCTAACAGTTGAACTTGTGGAATTTTGACTATTTTGTGTCATGAAGAAATTCTTTTCTTGCGAGTATTTGGCTTTCTATATGCCTTAACTTGTATATTTAATTCTTTCCCCATAAAGTGGTACCTTGATTCATGAACTTAATTCATTCTGTGACTCTGGAGAAGATAACTGTGGTCATGCTCTTTCTTCACCTGATGTCGAGTTTGCAAATGGAAACAAAATTTTGCACCACTTCTGCTCACAAACCAAACTGTTCATGAACAGAAACATTTGTGAACTGAGGCATATCGTACTTACAAAGTTTTCTGGTATTGTTTCTTTTTCTTTCTTCTTTTCTTTTCTTTCTTTTTTTTTTTTTGGTACGGGGGATCGAACTCATGACCTCACGCTTGCTAGGCAGGTGCTTGTGCTCTGCTATTATTTCTGTAAATAGATTTCTTTATGTCATTTGTGTTGTCTTCTAAGTTTTTAGTAATTCCATTAATCTTAATCTTTTTTGCTTTCTGGCAGCTGTTTTTATGCTTTTTGATTGTTTTTAAGGTCTCCAACATGTTATTGTTACTGGTCCTTAACAGGATTTCTGTTTTCCAGTTCTGACACTCTGTCCTCACATTGGTGTCATCTGCTACCCATTCTTTTTATGGACATTTTAATCACCTGGATTTCTTTTTGGTACATTTTTATGGTTTGTAATTCTTTGTTAAATTGGTCATTTTAATTTTTTAGCTCAGGTAGCTTTTTATTGGTGTCTTTTGTAAACTTGCTGATCTGTTTATTAAATTATCTGTTTGGTTTTATCTTGAGTTCACTGAGCATCTTACTGATTTTTTTTAATGTTCTTTTTTATAATTTGAAATAATTCAACTATGTGGCCTTTGATTTTCTCCCTTAAATACCCCATTGGTTAGCTTTGGGGGAGTTGGAAGTTTTGGGAGGCATTTTTTTCTCGTCTTCTCATTTTTTTTTCTTTTTTTGTATGTTGAGGTTTGCAGGTTGATTATAGTGGAAGACTTTGTTGCTGATATGGAGACCTCTTTAGTTAGTGTCTGCTTTTCTGTGATGTTCTATATTATGCATGTGACTAATTATAGACCTTTGATTTTGTCTTGAGTATCTAACCATCTTTGTTTGATTTTGTCTGAGTATCTAACCATTCTTTGTTTATTTGGGAGGGTAGGATGCTGTAGAATTGACCCAACACCTAGTTCTCTGGGAATAGGCTGTAGTATTATTAATGATATGAAGGCAATCCAAACTTTGGTATACAGAGAAAATAAATTAATAGCAATACCTATGCCACCTAGGCAATAGTAATAAAATAAGCAACAATAATAGAATCAAAGACAAACTGGATCCTGACATACCCTGAGAACCAATAATGTGTGCCTTTAAGCATAGAAGCATAGAAAAGAGATCTATATTGGCATACAAAAATATCCAAATATTGGAATACAAAACTATCTACTAAATGTAACAACTACCTCTCTATTAACAGCAGAAAAGTATTCAGCAGTAATACAGTAGTGTTACCTATCTGATGATTGGTAAAGCTTATTGGTTACACTATTGAATGTAGAGGGGTTGGGGAGTCACAGAAGAAAGTAAAATTTGATTAATCAGTGGAAGACCTAAAGGATCCCATTAAAGGTTAAGTGAAGATTAATACAAATAGATAAAAGTAATGAAAAAGAATAAACAAGAAGAAGGTAAAAAAAAAAACCCTCAGCAATATAAAAGAAAAGTAAGATGCTTAGAGAAAAAGAAAACTGGAGAAAAAGCCCCAAATCCCCAAAACTAATGCAGGAAGAAGAAAAAAAAATGAGTTAAAAACTTGCTCTGTGGTTTTGAATGAGTGTTTTGTTCAGGATCTGCAGTCTTGGAATCTAACAAGTTTGTTACTTTTCTTCACCTAGCTTCATGGCCTTGTAGGTGTGTGAGCTGCCCCTACTCACCCAGCGCATGGGTCTCTCTGTCCCTACACTGCAGGATATAACATCTCAGTCAAAGCAGAGGTGTGTCCTGGCTCACTTTGGTAGATGTGGATAACAGTCAGTCCACTGATACCTGCTAGATGTAGACAGTGAGGTGGATGTTTGAGCAGACCACTCGACTTAAATGTCAGCATTTTCAGATCCATCTGTCTTTGAGCCATACTCACTGGCTTGGCTTCTTACCATGAAGGGCATGGCTCTGTTTCTTTCCCAGCCTGAGTTTAAACATCTAGCTTGACCCTCTCTGTGTCTCTTATGGTTTTCTGTTACCAAGTCAGTGTGTAAGATGACATGGGAGACCCTGAAGTGATATTGTTTGTTGGTTTTTCTGTGCTTCAGTCTTTTTTTAAAAATTACTTTTATTTAAATTTATCGGTATAATTTAGGTATACATAGTGATCATACTCATTATAGGGAATTTGTATTTGTACCTGATGTTTATTTCAGAGAAAAATAACAATAAAACAGTTTCAAAATAGGTTAGTAGGTGAGTTACAATAATTAATACATTGCTTATTGGTGTCTTTGTACTCGTTATTCAGAGTACAAGATGTAGGCATGATATCTTGTCCATGCAGCATTAGCACAAAATTTTCTTTTAAATGAACTAAGAGAAACTTGCTTAAATATCTTGTGAATAAATACATATTTTTTCTTCTCTTTCTTTCTTTCCTCTTTCTCTCATCACAGTTTGTCTTTTGTTTTGAATAGTTTATCCCCAGTTCACAATATCTATTACACATTTTGGATCTTATTTACTCATTTAGTTTCTCACATAAGTGAGACAATATAATGTTCACACATACTACTGATTTATTTCACTTATGAGTATAGTCTTGAGTTGCATCCATTTACCTATGAAAGTCTCCAGTTTATTATTATTTATGGCTGAGTAATATCTGTATCTATCTGTCTATAGACATATCTATCTATCTTATCTGCACATCATTTTATGCATTCCTCAGTTGATGGACACTTGGGTTGTTTCCGAGATTTAACTATTACAAATTGTGCTGCTATAAATATGGGTGAACATAAATCGCTGTGATATGATGTTTTTAATTCTAGAAAGATACCCAAAAGGAGGGTAGCTGGGTTGAATGGGACCTCTAATCCTACTGTTTAAAGGAATTTCCATGCTGATTTCCATAGTGGTTGCACTAGTCTACACTCGTACCAACAATGGAGAAAGATTCCTTTTCCCCCACAGCTCCTCCAGTATTTGTTGTTTTTTGATTTCTTAATGATAACCATACTTTCTGGGGTGACATGGAATCTCAGTTTTGTTTTAATTTGCATCTCTTGAATGACCAGTAATGTTGAACATTTTTTCATGTAATTTATTTGCCATTTGTATTTCTTTATCTGAGAAGTATGTATTCATCTCAGATACAATCAGGGACAACTAATTGTAATTTTTTTTCACTCTGAGGTTTGTCTTTTCACTCTGTTGATGATTTCTTTCATTGTGCAAAAGCTTTTTAAAAACATGAGACTCCATTTGTTAATTCTGTGTAATATTTCCCTTGCAGTCTGCGTTTTGTTCATGAAATCTCTGCCTGTGGCTGTGTCTTTGAGATTTCTACCTATGTTCTCTTCCAGTAAATTTAGTGTTTCTATTTTAGTACTTAGATCCTTGATCTCTTTTGATTTTAGTTTAGTGCATGGTGATAGAAATGGGTCTAGTTTTAGTCTTCAGCATGTGGAAAGCCAGTTTTTCTAGCACCACTTATTAAAGACACTGTCTTTCTTTCAATGAACATGTTTGGTTCCTTTGTGAAACATAAAATGGCCAAGTATGCTTGGGGTTGCACCTACATCTTCTCTTCTGTTCCTCTGATCTTCTGGTCTTTTTTTTTGTATTCCAGTGCCATGATGATTTTATCACAATACCTTTGCAGTATAATTTCAGGTCTGAGATTGTGATGACCCCTGATTTGTCTTTGTTGCCCATACTTGCTTTTGCTATTCTACATCTCTTCAGGTTCCAAATGAAGTTTAGTAATGTTTTCCCTAGTTCTGTGAGGTATGTGAATGGTGTTTTGTTTGGGATTGTATCAAATCTTTGTACCAGTTTTGGGAATATGGCTATTTTCACTATGTTGGTTCTTCCTATGCATGAGCAAAAGATGTATTTCCATTTTCTGACATCTTCTTTAATCTCCTTTTTTACAGAGTACTGTAATTTTCAATATCTAGATCTTTAATTTATTAGATCTATTCCTTAATATTTCACTTTTTTGGATGCTATTTTGAAAGGATTTGATTTCCCTAATTTCTCACTTAGTGAGCTGTTTGTTTGTGTACAGGAGTGCTATTGATTTTTGAGTGTTGACTTTTACCTAGCTACATAGATGAATTTGGTTATTAAATCTACAAGTCTTTGTGGTGGAATTTTTGGGGTCTTCTATATAGAGTATCTGTCATCTGCAAATCATGATAGTTTATCATCTTCTTTTGTTTCTTTCTCTTGTTTAATTGCTCTAATGTTTCCAGAACTGTATTGACTAGTAGTGGAGATAGTGAACAACCTTGTCTTGTTCTTGATTTTAGAGTGAAGGCTCTCTGTTTTTGACCATTTAATATAGTGCTAGCTGTTGGTTTGTAATAGATGAATTTTATAAGATTGAGGTAAAGACCATCATTTCAGTTTTTTTTATCATGAATCAGTGTTGGACTATTAAATGCCTTTTTGTATCTGTTTGGATGATGATGTGATTTTTGTGTTTGATATAGTGTATTACATTTATTGAATTTCACTTATTATACCATCCATGAAGCCCACTTTGTGATGATGTATAATCTTCTTGATGATTTGCTGCATTGTTTAACAGTATCTTATTAAGGATTTTTGCATCTATGTTCATTATGGAGATTGGCCTGTAGCTTTATTTTTTGGTTGCATTCTCCTCTGCTTTTGGAATCAGGGTATACTTGCTCCTAGGAATGACTTTGAAAGTACTACGCCCCTTTGAATTTCATTAAAGATATTCAGCATTAGTAGTATTAGTTCTTCTGTAAATTTCTTATCAAATTCAGTAGTGAATCCATCTGGACCTGGGCTTTTCTTTGTTGGTAGATTTTTAATTACATTTTCAATTTCGTTTTCCAATGTTGGGTTTTTTACAGTTTTTTTATCTTCTCGATTTAGTTTTGGTAATTGGATCATTTCTAGGAATTTATTTCTTGTTTTTCATCTTATTAGAATATAGATTCTCATAGTAGGTATTGATAATCTGCTGGGTTTCTGTGGGATCTATTGTGATTTCTGCTTTTTAACTCCCAATTGCTTGAATTTGTGGTTTTTTCCCTCTTTTTGATGATGTTGATAATGGTTTATCTGTTTTATTTATTCATTGAAAGAGCTAACTTTCAATTTTGTATTGTTTTTTTAGTCTCTATTGCATTAATTTCTGCTCTTATCTTTATATAATTTCCTCCCTTGTATGAGCTTTGAATTTGATTTGTTCTTCTTTTTCTAGAAGTTTGAGGTTCAACATTAGGTTTTTTATTTGAGATTTTGTGTTTTTGTGTTGTGTGAGTGCATTGTTATACATTTCCCTCATAAGACTGCTTTCATTGCACCTTATAAGTTTTGGTATGTTCTATTGGCATTATCATTTAGTTGTATATACTGTTTAACTTCATCTTTAGTTTCCTCTGTGACCTATTGGTTGTTCAGAAGAAGGGTGTTTAACTTTAGTGTTAATGTGATTTTCTTTGTTGTTGATTTCCAGTTTTGTTGCTCTATGGTCAGATAGTATGTGTGGGATGATTTTAATTCCTCTTCATTTATGTAAATATGTTATGTCAGGTAACGGTCTTTTTTGGAGAACATTCCATATGTAGCTGACAAGAATGTTCATTCTGATGTTTTGGGGTGGAGTACTCTATAGACATCTACCAAATGCATTTGTTCACAGGCTTGGTTTAATTCAATTTTTTTCTTATTTTGAAGAGAATAAAATCAAACAAAATAAAACATAACAGAGTCAATCAAAACAAAAACAATGAATGTGATACAGGACTTCAAAACAAGGTAAAGTAAAATCAGTAATGGCTACCATAATATATTTTTTCATCTTTGAAACAGCTGCCAATCCCATCAAATACCATAAAATCAAACAAAACAGAATAAAACCAAACAGAACAATGAAAACAATACAGGGTTTCAAAGCAGGATAATAGATTAACAATGGCCATTGCCTTCTGTTTTTAGACATTTCCTCCCCTTTCACAATATCTGTTGTGCATCTTGGATCCCACTAACTCCTGTAGTTTTTTATACTAGGGAGATAGCACAATGTTCACCCATGTGACTCTGAACAGTTTCACTCATGAGCATGAACTCAAGTTGTATCCATTTACCTACAAGCACCTCAAGGTTTCTTTATAGCTGAGTAACTTTGCATTGCATAAAAATGCCATATCTTTCCTATCCATTCTGCAGTTGATGGCAGCTATCCCTACTTTTTTCTAGTTCCCTGTCACATAGAGCATTGTTTTCTCTCCTTTGACTTTCAATCTATGCATTTCCTTTCCAGTTAAATGTGTTTCTTGTATGAAGTATATTGATGGATTCTGTCTTTGAATCCATTCTACCTGTATTTCTTTTTGTTGGTCAATTGAAGCCCTCTACATTAATGGTTATGGCCAACATGCACTGGCTCATCTCTGCTATACTGTTTTCCTGCTGTTGCCTCCCTAATCTCCATTCAGTTGTCTGCCCTGCTTGGTTATCCCCTGTCACTGTTCCTGGGACTGTGGTCATTTTTATTTCTCTCTAGAATGTCCTTTAGTGTTATTTGGAGGGTTGGTTTGGTGGTCATGAATTCCTTCAGTTGTTCTTTGTCATAGAAGTATCTTGTTTACCCATTCATTTTTAAAGATAGTTTTGCAGGTTACATTCATCCTGATTGGAAGTTGTTTTCTTTCAGGACTTGAAATACTTCACTCCATCTTCTTCTTGACTTGATGGTTTGTGTTGAGAAGTTTGTCATGATTCTGATGGGTTTTCCTTTATAGGTTATCTGTTTCTTTTCTCTAACAGCTTTTGATATTCTGTTCTTGTGCTGAATTTCTAGGATCTTGATTATTACATGTCTGGGTAAAGATATGTTTTGGTTATAGCTATCTAGAGTCCTGTATATCTCACTTTTCTGATGTCACATCCTTCTCCCATGCATGGGAAGTTTTCTGTTATTACTTCTGTAAATAGATTTTTATGTCATTTGTGTTGATCCCTGGTTTTTCACTGACACCTATTATTCTTAAGTTATTTTTCTTTGGGTCGTCTTGTAGCCATTGAATTATTTCCTGATTCCTTCTTATTTTTAAGAGATATTTTGTGCTTGCCAGCTGCAAACCTGTCTTCAAGGTCTGAAAGCCTATCTTCAGTTTCTTTCAAGCAGTTTTGCCAGCTTTCAATGGAGTTTTTAATTTCCTGGACTTTTCTTTGAATCTGTTTCATGTATTCTGAATCTTTTTTATATTGTTCATTAAAGGTTTCCCTCATTTTCTTCTGCGCCTCTATTTTTTTATCTATATCTTCTTTAGAGGTGCTTAGCAAACCTTTCATTATGTTTTTCATTTCTTCTTTTACCTGAGATAGTATTTCTATTCTAATTTCTTTTATAGCTTTGTGAAGTTGTTTCTTTACTTCAGTTTCTGTCACTTCAGAAACCTCAGGTCTACAACTTCCAGTCTCTTCTGTGTTTATATCTCCTGCTCTTGTTCTATATGAGTTGGAGGCCAGAGACTGCCTTTTGCTTCTTCCTCTTGATGTTTTCCTGGGTTCTTCTGAACATGTGGGGTAGTGGGGGCCCAGGCTCTTCCCATGTTGTCTACAGTTTCTTTGAAGCATGACAGTTTGGTTCTCCTGGCCAGTGCTTGCTTTGGGTATCTGATGGTGGCAATTGGGTGCACTGGTGCAGGGCTGACTTCTGCTTTACCCAGTTCATGCCTGGCTACTGGCATCTAGAAGTGTCCCTGATGGTGGCTGGTATATGCATTGGGACAGGGCTGGCTGTTGCCTCCTGGACCTTGATCTGGTTACTGATGGGGTAATTCTAATATTTCTTTGTTGAGTTTTTGTCTAGTTTATCAATTTGTGAGAATGGTGTATTAAGGTCCTCCATTACAATTGTCTTAGTGCTTATTTGGTTTTTCAGGTTGGTTAGTATTTGTTTTATGTAGTGAATGAACCTACTTTTTGTGGATAAATATTTATGATTGTTATCTCTTCTTCTTGGAGTTTTCCCTTACCAAGTCCTTACTGACCTTTTTCTCTTTTGATCACTTTTGGCTTAAAGTTCACATTGTTTGCAAATAGGATAGCTACCCCTGCTTTTTTCTGGGTTCCTGTGGCATTGAAAATTGTTTGTGTTGAATTTCCAATTGAGTTAAATGTGTTTCTGGAATGCAAAATCTTGTTGAATCTTGATTTTTGATTCATTCTACCAATATTTTTTTTTTAAAGTGGTGAGTTTAGACTATTTACATTGATGATTGTAACTGATATGTATTGGCTTTTGTTTTTCAAGTTATTTTCCTGTTGTTTGTTCTCCATCTTTCTCCTCTCTTTAACTGCTTGTCCTGCCTGGTGGCCTGTATTGTTGTTCACGTGTTTTTGGTCTTTGTTATTTCTTTCTAATCTGTCCATGAGTGCATTTTATAGAACTGGTTTGTGATCATAATTTCTTGATTTTTTTTCTTTGTCATGCTGGTATTTTATTTGTACATCAATTTTGAAAGATAGTTTCATAGAGTACATCCATCTGGGGTGAAATTGTTTTCATTATGGCTTGAAATACCTCACCCCAAGCTCTCCATGCCTTGAGAGTTTGTGTTGAGAAGTCTACTGTGATTCGAATGGGCTTTCCTTTATATGTGATATGCTTGTTTTCTCTAGCTGCCTTTAATATTTTGCTCTTGTGCTGTATTTCTAGAAGCTTGATTATAATCTACCTTGGTGTAGATTTATTTTGGTCATGGTTATTTGGAGTTGTATATGCTTAATTTATGTGTATGTCAATTCTTTATCCATGTTTGAGAAGTTTTCAGCCATTTTTCCTGTGCAGAGGCTTTTAGTGACATTTCTGCTGTCCTGCTTTCTGACTGATTCCAGTCAATCTTGTGTTATTCTTCTTTGCTTCATCCTGTGGCTGTTGGATTGATTTTTTTGTGGTCTCTTGTGATTTTTAAGACACCTTTCTTTTCTTGGTTGCTAGTTGCATTCCTTATATTTTATCCTCATTTTCATTCAGTCTGCTGTGTATATTTTCAATGGAGTTTCTAATCTCCTGCATTTCTCTTTGACTCTGTTTTGTTGACTCCATTTTTTGTCTATGTTTGGCTTTCATGGTTTCCATCATTTTTCTGAGCTTCTATATTATTTATCTGTGTTTGCTTTAATGCCTTTTATTTTGACAGTTGTTTCTTTCTGCATCTTAAAGATTATTTTTTTTTTATGGCTGCTTCCATTAGTGTTTTCACTTTTTCTGCTGTCATTTCAGGGTGTCCATTTGTTGGCTTCCAGTTTTTTCTCTCTTGAGTTGAGCAGTTGGCTGGGCATTTGAGATTGCATTTTGCTCCTTTGTCTTGACATTTTCTATTTTATTTTGTTTTCTGTATTGATGCTTGTAACTTTCTTATGCTAGATATTCTTATAACAGGTGTTGAGGCTTTCCTTGGAGCTGTCTGTTCCTCTGGCTATCTCCTAGATGTAGGTGGTTCTTGGTCTTTATATCTATCCAAAGAACCTACCTTCCCAACATATTAAGATTGAGGACTTGCTGTCTATTTGACTTAGGGCCCATTCCTTTGGTACATGACTGTGGTGATGGTTATGACCCCTTACAATTGCAACATTGTCATAGGGGGAAAAGCTGGCTATGACATGTAATACAGTCTAGTTAAAGTAGTTCAGTTGGCAATAACATAGGCCCAGGTACAGCCTGGCTACTCACAAACTGTGGTAACTATTAGTCTGATCTTTATAACTATAGGAGAAAGGTCTACAGAAATATAATATGATCCAACTTATACCAGGATTTGTGTGCAATGATTTTCCACTTAGTAGGGTGATTTTACGCTATTGTGTGTTTTGGTGTCAGGAGGATAGGGGATAGGATGGAGAGATGAATGAGGTTAAATATAGTAGGAGCAAGGTTGTATGGTACAGGATGATCATACAGGTTTCAGGTAGTTTTAGAACACAGGAGGGAAGGAATAGAAGAGAAGGCCTAGGAGTTTTGAAATGAACCAGAAAGAGAAGAGACAATGTTTACTTTCTTGTAAGTCATAAATTCAAGTGAGATAGTTGATGAAAGAGAAGAAGAGGATTAGTAGAATAAAACAAAACAAAACAAAACAAAACAAGGTTATCACTTTTTAGCTGATATTGCTAATGTTGTATGGGATATTTCCATGCCTCTAATTCTGCCTGTCTGTCATGTGTGCTTTAACCACGGTCCTGTTCTATCACTGGCATTTACCTGGTCTCAGAGCCCTGAGTCCCACCAGTGGAGGGAGGGAGGGGCAGATCTCAGACTTTTCTTGCCAGCCCAGATGTGCAAGGGCAATGAAAGAAGGGAGTGGCAAGAACTCACACTCCTTTTTCTGGCTGTGCTGCTTGCTGGCCTGGGGCATTTGAGGAAGAGAGGAGCACAAACTAACACCACCCCCACCTCCACCCTCTCCCCTTTTTTATTGCCATTTTCATTCCTTCCTTTCAAACCTTCTTCCTTTCAAACGGAAGAAGATCTGTTCTCACTTTATCCTTCTCATGTTTCTTCCCTTGCTTCCTTGCTTGCTTCCTTCCTTCTTTCCTTTCTCAGTCTTGATCTTTTCTTGGAATGACTCCTGCTTCAAGCCTCTCCAGTACTGTTGGCACTGCACTGGATGGCTTCTCTTAACCTTTTGTGCTGTGAAGGAGATATTTTTGGCATAAAACACTATAATGTACTGTTTTTTCATGTTTTTTTGCCCTGGTTTTTATTTTTTGAGATAGGGTGTTACTATGTAGTTCAAGCTGACTTTGAATTTATTGTGTAGTAGCCACACTGGCTCTAATTTGAGACAATACTCCTACCTTAGCCTCCCAAGTGCTGGTATTACAGGTGCGTACCACCATGCCTGGCCCCAGGCTGTTTTTTTGTAGTTAATAGATGTGAATTTTTCTTGGGTTACTATTGCTGGCCCCATTTTTTATTTCTCCCTGGACCTGCAGACCCTCCTGGGTTACCTTCTCTTCCTGGGCTTTGGCCTTGTTGGTTAGTTGTTCAGTGCCTCTGGTGCACCTTAACAAGGGGAAACAAAATCAGAGTGGGCTTGGAGTTGATTGGTGGCTTGACCCATCAACTCCATGGAAGGAGCATGGAAACCAAAGGGTGCTAAGAAGGTGGCTTGGTCCTTGGTGTACCTACAGTGGAAAGCTTTAAAAGAATGTAGAGACACAGTACTTTGCACAAAACAGAAAGGAAGGGATGCCTTCCCCAAAGTGGTGGTGGCTGGCTGGGTCTTCCAGTATAGGTCCATAGTCATCAGATGGCCAGGACAGGAAAGAGGGGTGGCAGGGAGAACAGTGAGAGGAGAGACCTGCTCAGAGCCAGCTCCTGTGTACTGTGGGAGATGTGAGACTTGTCTGGACCTCAGGTCAGAAGAGCAGGACTATCAGAGTGCTGGGAAGGAGCTTCTGGGGGAGGTGGCATGGAGGGCTCAAGGCCTCAGGTCTGGTCATACCCAAAACCAATTGTGTTCTGTTGTACTGGGAAAGAGCTCAGCAGAGGGACTGTCGACCGAAGTATGGAGGGTGTGCAAGGGTGATCTCTGTTTCACACTGAGCAGCAACACTTTTATCTGTTTTATTTAAATTTTCATCAAGTATGGGCTTGAAAAAAGGTATCTCTGTGATTAAAGGAATGCGTGATGTTCATGCTCATGTGGAGCTTCTCAGGGGCTGGGGTTGGTGGGTTTCCCCTTGGCCCAGGTGAAGCTAGTAAATGTTGCCATTATACTTTCCTCCTTTTCCTCTTTGCCTGCCAGGGATCTGTGGAGCCAAAAGGGAGAAAAACATAGTTGGGAAATTATTGTGGTTGAGTCAGAAGCAATCACTTTTAATGAAGTTTGCCTGCTTGTCTGCCTGCCTGCCTTTTCTTTAATTTTCCTTTCCTTTTTTTCCTTTCCTTTCCTTTCCTTTCCTTTCCTTTCCTTTCCTTTCCTTTCCTTTCCTTTCCTTTCCTTTCCTTTCCTTTCCTTTCCTTTTTCTTTCCTCTTTTCTTCTCTCCTCTCTCTCTCTCTCTCTCTCTCTTTCTTTCTTTTTTATAATTATTTTGGTTTTTTTGAGATATACTCTTGCTATGCAGCTCAGGCTGGCCTTGAACTCACTAGGCAGCCTGCTCTGGCCTCTAATGAGGTATCCTTCTCCTGCAACCTCCAGAGTGCTGGGGTTACAGGCATGTGCCACCACTCTACAGCTTTGACATTTTTCTTTTTAATTGACATAATTATCCAGGAAGTAGTAACTGAACATCTGCTGGTTGATTTTAGTTGTAGAATCTCTAAGTGACTAAAGTTGAAGGATGCAGAAGTTGTTCCGGTTGAATTGGACACTGGGTGCCAGGGATGCCCTGAGCTCTGTGTAGTTGTCTCAAGAGTTTGTTTTTTCTCTGAAAGAGAGCAGTCTGGAAAATGAAAGCCTCTGAGATTTCTAAATCATGAGGGTTAATCAGACCAAAGGGAATTAGGGGAGCCATGAGGGCCAAACAATTCCTGAAAGTTCTGGTCAGATTTCCTTGTAACTCACCAAGAGTCTGGAAGGAAAACAGATAGTTTGACAAATTCCTTATCATGTGTCCTCTGGAGCTTCGTCTTAATTCTAGTCACTTCATGACACTGCTGTAATATATTCCTTCTTTCCTAGACTTACCCTGTAAGTTTCAAGAAAGAAAAGAAAGAACCTAAGAAGACTTGGGATTGTACAGCTGTGGGTGTTCAGGATTAGGCTGCCTCTGAGTGAGGCTTTCATTTCTCAGACCCATTTTCTCATCAGCATAATACATGTTCATATAATAATGTACATTTCCTCTTTATGAGGTACTTTTTTGTTTCATGCCATGTCCAACCTGGCATGAAATAACAAGGTATTTCTTGGAGTCTCACTTTGATCACCTGTATAACAGAGATTTAAATATATTCATCTTCTAGACTCATACTGAGGAGTAGAGGGTGTGTGTATTCTTTCCACACTGCTGGCCCAGAATAGGTGCAGGGTAGCTAGTTTATTGAATGAGTTACTGTCAGGGATGATGAGATTCCTTTTGCTTAATATGACTACTATCCTGTTGTGTTGTGTGCAGTGAGAAAAAATACATCTCTTTGATTCCAGATTCTAGGATATCCTACCACTCTTTATTTGTTCTTTTCATACTCATCATAGCTTGGTTAGTTAGTAACTAAATGCTTGCGGCTGACTCCCTTCCAAGAATGGAAGTTCCATATCTAATGCCATTCAGTGCATGTAAAAATCATTTGTTGGATAAATCAGTAACAATTGGCCAATGGTTGGGTAGCTGTGCTTCCTTTTATTTCCATTTCTGAGATGCTTTATAACTTTCTTTGCAGATCTTCTGGTCTTCACATGATTTTTACTCTTACTTACCACAGGTGGAGGGACTATCATGTCTGGTGGTGAACAGGAGCCAGGCAACTGCTACGTGGGTGTGGACGTTGGAACAGGCAGTGTCCGTGCGGCTCTGGTGGACCAGAGAGGAGTGCTGTTGGCTTTTGCAGAGCAGCCGATTACCAAATGGGAGCCTCAGTTCAACTACCATGAGCAGTCCTCTGAGGATATCTGGGCTGCATGCTGTGTTGTCACAAAGGTATGGGCAAAGCTTACACTCCCACCTGTTGAGTGATTGCATCTGTCCCCCTGAAGCAATGGACTGTGTGGGGTAACTTGAGATGCAAAACCAAGTGAGCCAGAGACCTTGCCTTTCGGAACCTCACAAAGTTGTTGTGGAGACTGACAGCTATAGTGTGATGTGATAAGTGCTGGGAACCAAGTAAATATTGCTGGAGCTCACTCTTAGGGGACTTTGTGAAGACAGGGTGCAGGCTGCAGAAGCCTAAGCTACAGATGAAGACGCTGATCCTCCTAGCTCACATCGACTGTGCTGTTACTATATGTAAAACATGTCAACATACACTGTGTAGTTGAGTTCTCACAACAGCCCTACAGGGAATACTGTTACTACCCTCTTTTATCCTTATTCGGGAAGAAGTGGATTAAGTCAGATTCATATAGTCAGTAAGCAGCAGGAGCAGAACTGGAACGTAAGTGGTCTGGCTCCTGAACTGTGACTATGCTGCTTACTGAGTAGAGAAGTGAGAAACTGTGTGATGACGTGAAAATGTGGTATGCTCAGAGGAAGCAAGGAGGCTGGGTCAAACTGGAGCATGTCCAGTATGTGTCAGGCAGGTGTTTATTTCTAGTGGCCTTGGATCAGATGCAGCTTGCCAGTTTGGGTAAGGAAAGGGTGCTGGATAGTACTTGTTTATACAGTTTCATTTTTCAGTTTGACTATTTTCTGGTGATCAGAAACATAGATATCTTCTCTCTCTCTCTGTCTGTCTCTCTCTCTTCTTCTTCTTTTTTTTTTTTTTTTGAGGGGAAAATAATAAAGCCCTGGATTCCTCCTCTCTGTTTCCTAGTTTAGTTCCTTAAATATTCATGAAGTGCTTGGTAATTTACAAGGTGGACAATTCACCATTCTGTCCTTATTGATCAGTCTGTTTAAACTTTTATGAGCCCTGGAGAAGAAGGCAGAAGGAGGTGGGGGTGGGCAGCACTGGGTCATTATATTGGAATAAAAGAGGGGTGCATCTTCACTGCTGCCTGTTTAGTTTTCCTCTTCTCTCCCCACTGTGTTCTCGAACCTCAGTGAAAAATATTTGGCTCATTGCCTTTGAGTCTCCTTTCTTTTTTGTATCATACAATAGCCTTTCTCACCATTAAGGAAATCATCAAGAAGAAAATAAAATCCCCTGCTGAAAAACTGCTTTAGAAAAGGGCTTTTCTAAGTACAGTTTAGTTTAATGGTAGATTTTTAATCATTTTCCAGTGGCGACCAACTTGTCATTGGTTTGAGCCCAGTTAATCACATTAGTGCTGTGGGCGTTTGTCCTTGGTGAAGTTGTCTTACTGTAGAAACCCTCACATGGACCATGGGGGTGTGGCTGTGTGCCAGAAGCCTCAGGATAAACATGACCCATTTGCTGGGGGCATCACTGCTTGGTGTGAAGTTTTATCTCAGAGAGTTGGCGTGCAATAGATCATGCATTCTGGAGCCAGACAGTGATGTACCAGTTCCAACAGTTTTTACCTGGTGATCTTGGGCAAATTACTTTATATTTCCTTATCTATAGTATGAATTACTGATAGTAACTACCTCTATAGAGTTATTGTGAGGTTAAAGGAGTCAGTGCATGTAAAACATCACAATAGTCTCTTGAGACAAGTGCCTCATGTTTCCTATAGTAATGGTGATGATAAGAAAAATTAATAGATGATGGAATGAATTTCTAAGATTAAATACTGAAAAGCTGGACACATGGGGAGGTACTTCTGTGGAATATTCTCTCACTCTCTGGTTAGGGTTCCTTCTATGAAAGACTGACAAATTCTGGTCTAGGGAAAAAGTCACCTAATGCACCTCATGGGCTGTCTTTTCTTTCTCATGATCTCCAGGAAGTTGAGAGCAGTTGTATACTTTCTTTTCCCTAGGACCTTCACATTTTTGGAGATTTTTTTTCCTTAGTTAATAACAATGATGATAATATAATGATGGTGTCTGTGATGGCAGCTCACATCTCTTAGGGAATGATCATGTTGTAGAGACTATGCTGAATCCCCAGGACTCCATTTTACCCTTATAGCAATCACCAGGTACTTTTTATTCTCTTTCTTTTAAAGATGGAAAAAATAAAAGGGCTTTTTGCAGGAGCACAGTAACCAACTGAAGATCTCATTGCTGTTAAGAGGAAGGGCTGGGCTGTTCCATCCGGCACTGCCTCCCATGCTTCTCTTGGTTCCTCTCTTCACATATGACCTATGCCTGGAAACTGTTTGGTTTAACCTGAAGTCTAAATTTTCTGCCCCATGGTGCACTATGAGCTCATGGTTTGTATAAATTTTCTGGGTTATTGTGCTTTTACCTGACTTTGTGCACATGTGGAAACTGCATGCCCCTAAAATTGTCAGGTCTTATTAGATCCATATCTAATATACCTCAGTAATTCCATGGAAGCACACAAGTTCTAGAAGATATATAGTCTCTTGTTTTAAAGTAAAAAGAGAGACAGATCTTAACTTTTTCCAACTTGGGAGGAACATAGTAAGGAAGTACATGATTAATATTGGGCTTCCATAAAGAAAAAGATAAGCTGGAAGATCATTTAGCTCATAGACATTTGTTCAGTGTTATTCTTTTAGATAATATGCAAATATTAACTGAGTACCTACTATGGACTGTGCTCCTCGTCAAGTACTAGGGTCTTCACATTTTTGGAGATGATATCTAGACTTCAGGTTATATTGGATAGTTTCTGGGCACAGGTCATGTGTGAAGAGAGGAACCAGGAGGAGCATGAGGGGCAGTGCTGTTTGGAGCAGCAGCCCAGCTCTGCCTCTTACTAGTTATGAGATCTTCAGTTGGTTAGTGAGTATCTTAGAAATATATAGGAGTTCTCTGTTCCTAAAGCTGGAATAGCATATTTTCATAAAAACCAACCAACCTGTATGAAGCTAATAAAGTACCATTTTATTATAGGCTGGTACCTGCTATATGCTTTTGGAGAGAAGAGGGTAAGAAAGAGTAGTCTAGGTGGGGTTGAACAGTAATGTTAACCTCTATGGAACCATTATAGTTTACAAAACATCTTCATATCCATTCGATCATCTCTGCAAGGTAAATAGGAAAGGGATTGTTAGTTCTATTTTATAGGCGAGAAGAAACACTGAAGGCCAGTTAAGTGACTTCTCCAGGGAAATCCAGGTTGTATGTGATAATCTTGGAGCCAGATGGGTCAAGTCTATATATTTTCTCCATTCCCCACACCACGTACCTTTGTATTTGACCTAGATTAAGAACCCAATGGTGTCCTTGTATTTGCTCTTCCCTCCTTTGATCTATTTTACTTCTTGTGGTTGGAGTGATTTTTTTTTCTTCTTAAATGCTAAACTGATCTTGACATTCTTTTGCTATAGTCCTTCCATAGTATCACAGTACTGTCTTGATAAAACTCAAAATCCATAACATGGCTTTCATGACTTTGCATGGTCTGGTTTTGACCTGTTATTCTGGGTTATCTCATAATGCTTTTCTTGACTCTATGTTTTGGACATATATGCTTCATCTGTCATGTCTTAAAACATGCAAATTTTTCACAGATTTTTTCTTCTTCCTGCCCATTCTTCCTTCCTAGATTAGAATACTGGTAGAGGGATAAATGGAAAGGATGAAACCAGAAGTGTTGGAAGGGAAAGTCTCTTGGGACTTGATGACAGTGGAGAGGAAGGAAATAGAACTAGTTTCAGAGTTTCAGTTCTTGGAAGAGTGTTGGGGTCACTGACATAAATTTACCTCAACTTTCTTGCCTTATCAAGGGACAACAACACACTTAAGCTAGGAAGCTTTGGAAGTGACAGTCTAGGACCATATTTATTCATTTTACCAGACACTGAGTTGGCTTTACAAAATGGATAGCCTACATGGGCTTCCTAGGTAACACATGTCTCATACAAGTCCCTTAGTTTCCTTGCTGTTCCCACTTCTGTGCCTTTGCAATACTGTTCCCCTGCCAGGAACACTTTTCCTCAGAGTTCTATGAGGTTGTCTCCTTTCCAGTGTTGCCTGAAATCTGGTCTTTTTAGAAACCATCTTCCCCTTCTATGACATTTCCCAACCCCTAGTTGAGTCACTGTCTTGTATGGTACATTATACTCACACTATAACATTTATTTGAACTATTGTCTGTTGTCGGACCTTACTAAAACATAATCTCTAGAACAAGGATTTCAAAAAATATTGTACTCCTCATTGTTCCCCAAATATGTAGAGGAGAGCACAGCTTGACTCTAAAAGTGTTTGCTTGTGTCTTACAAGACCTACCACGTCAGAGATTGAATTGCTTAGGCACTACGGAGTGATGGAGCCTAAGGGAAGCAGGGATCACACAGCTCTGTGCGTGTCCCAACAGCTGACAGAGGTACTTGCTTCAGTACTTGAAAGAATACATTCCTAGCTGCACAGCCTTGTGCTGCCAGCTGGATGCTATCCATGGGGCCCAGGTTTTGACCCTCATGTCAGAATAGAGCTAACGTTTAGGCTAGGTTTGCCTGTGACTTTGGAGTTCTCAATCTAGAGGGTTTCTGAGGAATGCCATCACCCCATAAGTATGACTGATTTTGCTGACTTAAAATTTGCAGAATTAAACCCATTCCCACAGGAAGAACAAAGAGATGCACAATTCTTTCCCCAAATATTTGTTCGCTGCCCTAGAGCTGCAAGTTGACAGTTGTTAGACATGGACCAGGTTACCAAAGAGGGTGCAAAAGTCTCTTTGGAAATTCTGTTGAAGAGCACTGTGCTTTCTCTCTAGCCAGGGAAATCCTCTTGATGCCAAGTTATTAGGGTAAGTTTACCAGGCTACTTTCTTCTTCTGTTATTACTAATGTAAGATTCCTCAGGTCACCAGGTCAAGCCCTCAGGCCTTCTGGCTTGTTTGACCCTTGAGCTACCTTTCTGGAATGGCTTGGGTGGGGAGGGGAGGTTGGGAAATGGCGTGGTCTTCAGCTGTGGAGAAAGAAGCACAATTTGAAGGCATTTCCTTGTAAGGTTGGGGAAGTAACAGTGGCTACCTAGCCAAGTAGATTTGAATGGGTGTCATTTAAAGAAGTAGAGACAGTACACCCTTGTAATTGAAAAGCCATTATTTAAATATAGAAATCTGTATCTTCAGAGAAAATTCATAACCTAGATTGAAGAAAACATTTTCTTCATCCTAATGGAAGATTACACCCCTTATTAATTCTCAGAAAGATATGAGTTTATATAATTTGATATTACTATTCTCTTTGTATGTGCTTACATGACATAGAGCACGATGTGCTTTGCACATAAAGGTGTTCTACCAATCCCAGTAATAAGACATGGGGAGTTTTCCCACCCTTTGCAAAGATAAACTGGTCCCACAAGACCTTCAAACTGTTTTGTTCTGTGGTCCTCACTTAGGGGTGCTTGTTAACTTTAAGGAAACTGAAGCTCAGGGAGGTGGAGATTAGTGCAGAAGTGGTGGAACTGGTACCAGAATGTGGCTCTTTGGACTCTATAATCCATGTCCATTTCTACTCCAGAAGCACCTGGATTGTAGAGTTTTATCAAGTCATCTACACTTTCTCACCTTAGCCTTCTTTTGTTCCATTGCAGATGTATGTAAAATGGTATCCTCCATGTCAGGAATGTGCTCTCTGGACACAGAAGCCAATAGGACTGCACAGCAAATAGAACTCAGGGCCTGTTCATTGACTGATTGTTGTCATACATATATGAAGTTGATCTAAGGCAGCTGATTCACTCTAATAATATTTGCTGTTTGTTGTGTCTGAAAGCTAAGTACACTTTATTTTGCTAAATTCTGTTAACATTGTTGGGAAGTGTAGGTATAAGTAATAACGTTGTACAACCAAGGAAACTGGTTATCTGACTTCTCAGAGTCATGTAATTAGGAAGTGGCAGGGCCAGTTTTTAAACACATAAACAGTCTATCTGTCTCCAAAACCAGTGATCTTAACCACTCTTCAGTGATTTCCAAGCCACATGGAAGGACATTCCAGGCAGGAAGCTATGTCTGTGAATGCTGTGCACCTGTGATCCTGTAAGGCAAGAGAGCAGTTGGCATGACAGAAACTGTGTGCCTTGCCTTTGGCCACAGCATCAGGGTAGGATTTGAACCCAGAGCAATGTGTCTCCTTGTCATAGGGCTGGGCTGGCTGTCAGGGAATTGGTTTGTGCTGTGGGCACAGGTACTGCAGGCAGTTGGAGATGGCTCGGTGGCTAATGTGGCCCCTAAAACACAGGTCTTCTCCATCTGTATGTCTCTGGGGAAACAGGAATTTCCTTGATAAGGGGTGAGTAGCGTGGAAGAAAAGAATGTGAGCTCTGAGTTTGAACTCAGCCCTGCCATCTATTAGCTGTGTGACACAAGCAAGTTCCTTAACCTTTCTGTACTTGTCTGTTCAACCTTCCTTGATTATCCACTTTTTTTTATGAAATACAAATATTTAATGTTTCTTTTACAATGAATTATGGAAAGCATGGTACATAGTAGATGCTGTCAGTATTTGCTACCATTTTAATGTTTAATATTATTGAAAAAGATTAAAGTTTTCTTTGTTAGCAATCTCTAATAATTGTGTGTAGTTCTTATTTAGATAACATAGAACAGTAAGAAATGGAATCCTAGATTACGAAGTAGACTTAAATTACTAAGCCTAGTATTCCCAAATAGGAAAAAGTGGTACTGTATATGTTTTAAGATAAATTTCACTAACAGAGATGATCACTTTGAGGTTGACTTTTGTGGGATTTAACATGTTTCCATCATGTTTCAAGTTAATGGGAAATGTTAAAGATTATGGTCATTTATACTTAAAAAAAAATCACAGAAACAGAAATAAAAACTAGAGTTAATCAGTAGGCCTATTATTATGTAACTTTAAAAATTATACAAAGAAATGCAAAATCTCTCCCTAAACTGTAGTTCTGTCTCTTCAGAAGCAACCACCTTTAGCAGTTCATTGAATGTTTTTTAACTTCATCAATATATTGTAAATATCTCTCCATTTCATCTTTGACTACTCAACTTGATTTTTAAAATATTTTACAGCTTGAGTTATCATTTACATACATAAAATATAAATTTACATTGGGTTGTATAGCCAGCATAATCTAAATAAAAACACTTATTAGTCTATAAAAGTTTCCTTGTTTTTATAGTTGATCCTAGCTGTAGTCATAGATAACTATCTGCTTTCTGTCTTTATAGTTTCTTCTTTTAGAAATTTCATGTAAATAGAACGTTACAATGTGCATCTTTTTCATGTGGCTTTGTCTCTTTTTATGTATGCTGGGGACCAAGTTTTCAATACACAAAATCTTAGACAAACCACATCCAGACTACAGCGTTCTGCCCCAACTTAAAGGTCAGTGTCTTTCTCACAAGGCAAAAATTCCATCCCTGGTAGTCCAAGTATGTTAATTGATTCCTGCATTACTCAGAAGTCCAAGTCCAAAGTCTCATCTGAGTCTCATCTTTCAACTGTGAGGCCCTATTAAAAGAAACAATTTACATGATGGCTAGACAAACACAGGGTAAACATTTCTATTCCAAAAGGGAGACATGGAGACATAGAAAGGAATAGTAAGCTCAAAGCAAAACTAAAATCCAGCAGGTCAGACATTAAATCTTAAAGCCCTGAGTCCTGCATTCTGTTCCCCCCATGGTAAAGGGTGGGTACCCAGTGTTTAGGAAGCCCCACCCCTGTAAATTTATGTGTCATGGTCTCAAGAGTACTCCCCCTGTTTATCTTTGAGGACTGCACTACAGCTTTCCTCAGTAAGCATTGCACATTGGTGCTTATTCTACCTTTCTGCTTCCCAGTTACTATAGTGAAACACCACAAGGTGTTTTAAGAAAAGAGGTTTATGTAGCTCAGAGTTCTGGAGATGTAGCCAGTAGCTTATGAGTAAGGTAGTGGGAAGAGCTGAGATACAGTGGGTGACCAGCCCTATAGATAAAGGTTAAAGTAAGAGCTTTGGACAAAGAATGAACCCCCTTGGGCAATAAAGAATATAGCCCATTCCCTACAGAAGGGAATTGCAGCCACTCCTTACTAAGCTTCTGAGTTAAAATACAAAATTTAAAATGCAAAATAACCACCCACCCCCCAAAATCCCAGATTTTTGAAAAACCTGCATATTGAAGAATGGGGTTGAAAACCTGAGTTCCAGTTGGTCGTTTTGAATCCACAGAGCCTTCTATGATAAATGATCACTAAATAATTGAACAGTTCACATGTTCTGCTTATCTATAAGTAACTGGGTGGAGAGGCCATGCAGCTACCCACTTGGGACCCCCACCTGCAAACCCAAGAGCTATTCTTTCTGTTTCCAATTAACTCCCATTACCTTCTTTTTTGGTGCTCAACTTCAGTCCTTGCTGTTTGTGGAACCAGGAGCTCACAATTTACAGTAACACACTTTGATCCTGCTCCATATCTGATTTGCAGGGAACCTCTGCCAGGTTTCCCAAGTTTTCTTTTCAAATCTTGATGAATACCATCATGATCCCCTAACTCCTGCCTTCTGCATGCCTGCCTACAGGACCAGCATCATGTGGATATCACAGAGCTTCCAACATAAGACCAGTGGTCCTGGTCCTGGTGGAACTACAGCTGAAGTCACCATGTGAAGCACTTTTTTAGTGAAAATCAGGAAACAGAATCCAGCCTTGGGCACCTAAGTTGTGGAGATTGCCCTGCGCATTGTCTCGGAAAAATTAGCCTTGTAGGTCTCTGGGTTTCTTATAGAGGGTTGGGCTTAAAAATTTGTGAGAGACTCTCTGGGTCTCCTTGTTATTTTCTTGACTGTCTGTGCTGTTCTCTTTAGCAAGTCACTTATATCCTTCAAAACTTTTTCATTGCTCTTTTCCTACCGAGGCCATGAATTTTCCAAATCTTTCCAATCTGTTTGGTTTCTTATGTTCCAAATGGTGCTGAAGATAGCTAAAACCACACACACAGAGCCCCTTCTGTGTTTTGTTTGATGTTTCTTGTGAGATGCTTTAAGTCCATCACTTAAGTTTGGCTTTTCACAGAGCTCTAGGACATGGGAACATTTCAGCCAACTTCTTTGCAATAGTTTGACAAGGGAAGTCTTTCTTCCAGAGTAAACTGGATACTCATTTCTATTTGAGACTAGTCCTCTAATCCCCTTGTCTTCTGAGCCTTTCTAGAATTACCTATAATGCTCTGCTTTGTAGCATTCTAGCTAGGCCTTGGTAGCCTGCTCATCCAACTCTTCTAATCTCTCTTCATTACCTAGCACCAAAGTTGCTTCTACATTTTTAGATCAACCCTATTTCCTCGTACTAATGTTGTCTTAGTTCATTTTTTGTTTGTGTAACAAAATACTCGAGTGTAATAAATATATTGAGAAAAGATGCTTACTTAGGTCACAGATCTGCATGTTCCAGGGCATGGCTTCTGCTTGCTGTAGTGAAGGCCACTTGTTGGACAACATCACAGTGATGGAAGTACATGTGAGAGGGAGACAGGAAGACAGAGAGCTCTTTTATAACAGCCCTCTCTTATAAGAACTGACCAAGGTCCCAACAAAACCACATTAATTCCAGAGGACAGTTCCCCCAGGATTCCTCACCTTGTCAAGCATACTTTTTTTTTTTTTTTTTAATGATTGCACTACTAGTGTGACTATGATACCACACATGGATCTGGCAAATAGATCCCAGGGTCTTGTGTACAAATTTTAGGGGTACATTCAATGGTACAAGAAAAGCAGCTACTTTTATTGAAGATGATAGGAAGATGTGCTCAGGACAGGCCCGTGCCAACAGAAACACAAAAATGTGACACAGGAAGGTGGTGTCGGGATGACAGGAAAATAAAAAAGTACACTGATAAATCCAGCTTTTGGATTTAAAAAAAAAAGTGTATTGTACCTCTGGTGTCTTTCTGTGGGTCTCTGGATAAGATTGACAGGGTGTTAAGTCATCTCAGGGGCTTTTGACTTGCAAGTTCCTCCAGAAGTTCACCCTTACTATATTACATATATGAGACACATTTCATGCTCTGGCTGAAACCATAGAGATTTACCAAGTCTTTATTATTTTTATTTTCCTTCTGTTAGAATAGTAGGAGGAGGATTATAGAATATAGTTGCCCAAATTTGGCTGGATGGGTCCAGGGATATAGCTCAGTGGCATAGTGCCTCCCTGGCAAGTGTGAGGTCCTCAGTTTGATTCCTGGTACCAAAAAATAAAATAAAATAAAATAAAATAAGATAAAATAATAAAAAAAATTGGGTGGCAGAGGAATAGTCTCCTGGCCACAGTTGTGCTACCTGTACTGGTTACGTTTGGGCTAAGCTTCCAATACATGAACCCTTGGAGGACAAACCAGTGTTATAAATGAAGGTTATATCCACATGTAAGTCTTTGTGTTGACGTGTTTTATTTTACTTGGGTTGATAATTGTGGAGGGAAATTGCTGAGTTATATGGCAAGGTTTTTAAGAAACTGTCAAACTTTTTCCAATGTGGCTGTTGTACATTGGTACCTATGAGTAGTCCTTCATTAGCTGTATCATCAGTTTTTGTGATTGCAGCTGTTTTAGAGGTTGTGTTGTCTTACTGTGATTTTAATTTGCATTCCTATGATTTAATTAAGCAGTACTGAACATTTTTCATAGATCATTTTTCATTTACTGACCAATTGTATATCTTCTTAGGGAACTGTCTACTCCAGTTTTTAGTACATTTTATAATTGGGTTGTTTTGTCCTCTTACTATTTATTAGAATTCCTTATGTATTCTATATTTCAGTGTATTACCAGGTGTATGACTTGCATATATTTTATCCTAGTGTATAACTTGTCTTTTCGTTTTTCCAATTGGTTCTTTTGAGCTTGAACTTTTGATAAATTCATTCCTATTATTTTATTTTTGATGCCATTATGAACAGAAACATTTTCTTAATTTCATTTTTATGTTAGTTGCTAGTAAATACATAATAGATTACTATATGTTAACCTTGAATCCCATGATCTTACTAAACTTGCTTATTAGTTCTATTAGCTTTTTTGTAGGTTCTTTGGAGTTTTCTGCATATGGAAACTATCGTGTCATCTGCAAAGGACACTTTCACTGCATCGTTTTTAATCCATGTGGTTTATTTTATTCTTCTGATTTTATTTTACTGGTTATTTTATTTTATTTTATTTTATTTTATTTTATTAACACAAGGTTGAATAGCAGTAAAGTGAAGGGTCCTTTACAGAGGAAGTCATTCACTTTTAACATTGTGGCATTAGCTATCAGTTTTTGTGGATATTTTATATTAGTTTGTGTAAGTTCCATTCTGGTTCTGATTTCTGATCTTTCTTTTGTTGGAGTGGGGAGACCTGCATCTTCTGAGATGATCATTTGATGTTTATACTTTATTGTGTGTGCGTGGAGAATGTACAGTACATATGTATTATATTAATTGATTTGGAGATATTAAGCCGCCCTTGCATTCCTGGGATAACCATATGTGGTAAAGGTATATATTACCAATTTTATATATTTCGGTATTTGGTTTACTATTTTGTTAAACATTTATATAGTGACATTCACGGTAAGTATTGAACTGTGGTATCCATCATTTAAATGTCTTTATCTTTGATACTAGAGTAATGCTGGTCCTATCAGATTTATTGCAAAGTATTTCCTGCTTTCTCATATAAGAGTGATACTTTTTTTCCTTAAATACTTGATGAAATTCCCGAGACAAACCGCTGGGGGCTGAAATTACTTTTTTTTTAATTTTTGACCATTTTAAACACACATTTGAGATTTTTAATAAAAAGTACTTCTCAATTTGTCATATGGCTTTGTTCAACTTCTAATAATATTTCCCTTTATAGATGTGTCATTCATTTGTCAAAAAATTAATTTTTAAATATATTCATAGCAATGAATAGATAGTCATTCTTCTATATGTAATTTTACTTACTTGTAATGTACTGATCACAGAGATTCCTGCAAGTGAAGCATTGATAGGATAAAACATATATATGTCTATAATCTTAATAGGTAGTATCAAATTATTTTTCAAAATTTCTACTTTCCAATTACCTTATTAGAATAATATTTATGAAAGTCCTCTTATCCATTCTTTGCCACTAGTATATATGGTTAATCTTTAATATTTTTAAATATAATCTTTATATATACTGTTATATATAATATAAACTGTTCATATAATATATAATGTTAATGTTTAATATTTTTAACATAAAAAGCAAAATTGGCAGCAGGCATGGCGGTGCACCTCTGTAATCCCAATACTTGGGAGACTGAGGCAGGAGATCATTGTGACTTTGAGGCCAGCCTGGGCTATGAAGTGAGTTTAAGGCCAGCCTGAACTGCATAGTAAAAGCCTGTCTCAAAAACACACACACATAAAAAAGTAAAATTGGTGCATATTTATTTATATTTGTTTAATTATAGTGAGTTGGAAATCTTTCCATTATACTCTGATCATTTTGTTTTGTTTTGTCAAGTGACATTTCATGTGCTTTGCTTAAATTTCAATTAGGCTGATTGTTTCTTTGTCATTAATTTGTAAAAACTTTTACTCTTTTAGTAATAATAAATTTTTACATGATTTCTTGTAGATAATTTTTTCCACCTTATCATTTATTTCCTTCTAGTTGTAACTTGTCTCAAGCTATTGAAGGCTTGGTTATATAATTTATGGTTCTTTTGTTTGTTTTTTAAACAGAAAGTTGTCCAAGGGATTGATTTAAGCCGGATTCGAGGACTTGGGTTTGATGCCACATGTTCTCTGGTTGTCTTGGATAAGCAATTTTGCCCTTTGCCTGTGAACTATGAAGGTAGGACCTTTTGTTTCCCTTCCTTGGTGGTAGAAGATGGGAAACTGGGGAAATTTTGGTGATGAGTTCAAAGTGCCCAAATGCAGCAGTGGGTCAGGTGACTCTTACTAATCAGGTCATAGGAGTTAAAAGCTGCAGTGCAATTGGAATGAATGACTGGTGCCTTTGGGGAGTGGGTCAGCGAGGGGACTTGGGTCTACAAGGCGCAAGTAGTATAGTAGAGAGCCTGATGGAAAAGGGCTTTTGGTCATTAGATAGGTAGTTGTGACCTTGAACCTATTATGTTATTTCCCTTTAGGGAAGGGAGTGTTAGTACTTGAAGTTGTTTTGCTTATGAAGCTACCATCCCATGCTTATTTGAGGGGTTGAACATGCTACAATTAAAAGAAATAGAGGCAGACAGGGCTATATATCGTATGACAATCATACTTAATGGTGATGTGCTGATAATTTATCCTTATGACTTTAGTAATGAGCTGTTTCAAATGTGAACTGCCAATAGGGCTTACCATCAAAGATTTTCCTGGGAAATTTTAGCCAATAGTACTAGCATTAGTATTGAACACCCAAAGTCTGTATTAGTAAGGCAGTAATGAATAAAGTGGACCAAGTTTGAGAAAACAACAGCACATGCATGTTGATAAACTATTGATATCCTACTTTGTAGTAGGTGGAAGACACTGGAGGTGGTGGAGACTGTTGTGTACTGGAAATTAGGTATTACATGTAGAGGCCTGATTTTAGGCATTATCATTCAGCAGTTGCTAAGACAGCCATTATAAACATATTTTTGGGCTAGATTCTGTTTCAGAACTATTAGTTGTGGACACTGCTGTTGTAGTGCTTTTCCCACTGGTGAACATGGTATGGTATAGTAGGGCACGCTGGGACACATGGGAATTATAGTCATTCAGGAATCAAGTTTCAGCTTCCCTGTTGCTCAGCTGTGATAACTGGGATGAGTCACTTAATCTCTGTGTGTCTCAGTTTTCCCCTCTGGAAATTGGAATAGTGAAATGGTAACTTTGTTCTGAGAAGTCAGAGCCTGCCAGCTAAAGATCAGGAAAGTTTCTTTCATTGATTTATGGATTCTTCAAATTAAGGGAACATGTGTTCCGTTCATACCTATAAACCTGATGCATAGGTAATGATTTTTGTAACTGGCATGTACTGAAAAAGTATGCAAGCAGATGAATAGTGAGAACACAGAGGGAATGATGACTGTCATCTGAGCCCTAAGCTCTTTCTTACTGTGTTGGGACTTTGAAGATTAACTGAGTGGTTTTTGTCCTCAGTGGCTATTTGTTGGCATACTTGGCCTTATTCTGGTGAGGGGTTAGGGCAGCCTCAACCTAGGTCATATCAGAGTAGAGATGAGAAGGTGGTGGGGAGCCGATCAACCTCTGCTGAGCAAACGGGTACTCTAGGGTGGTGCTGCCACCTGCACAGCCAGGAGTGTACTGAGAGGGTGACTGGAGAGTAAGAAAAAACTGGACACACAATAAAAGGAAAGTTGGGCCCAGGTGGATCTGACCTCTCTAATGGAGAGGCAGTGACAACCCAGCTTCGTCTGTGTCTTTATTTATACTAAAAAAAAAGGGAGAAAGTGTGCGATGGGAGCAAAAGTCTCTGTGTTTTGCTGAAAATGCTGAAATCAAAACATTCTCTGTTTGTACTGTTTGTGCTGTAGTTAACAGGGAGGAGCACCATAGCCCAGTACCTGTTGATATGCTACTGAGCTAGAGGATAACTTGTTTACATAGTCTGCTTCTGGCAGCCCATGTGTTTGGGGCTGGCCTTGCTCTAGCCCTGAATGTGTGGTCCATCTCTGGCTCAGCCACTCTTCATATGATAGGCCCTGGGGAAGCTGCCAGTGCTTCCTTTATCAGCTTTATTTAAGTAAAAGTTGAATAGTTATCTGCTAGGGATAGCAGAAAGTGAATGAGACTTCAGATGTTCAGAGTCCCAAGTGTATGGGAATCCATACTGTCTGATCAACTAAAATATGTGTTTGTTTTTAAAGCTCTAGCTGTGCATGCATCAGTACCAACTGGGTGTCATTTTTAAAACTGCCATCCATGCGTATGACTCCCAAGATCTGTATTCAGTTGGCTTGGGATGAGTCTAAGGTAGTGATGCTGAAGCTTTCAGAGCTTTCAATGATACAAATGGCCCACTGCAGCACATGTGTCACAGGTTCATCACCAATGATCTAAGGCATTGACATTTTAAAAAATGACCTTAGTAATTCTGTTATATGAAGAATCTCCAGGCACAGATAAACAGACAGGTAAAAATATTAGGAACAGATACAGGTAGTGGAAGAACAGAGTTCCTTATTGAACCCTCCTTAATAGACATCCTCTCTGGATGCCATCTTGATTTTTCATGCAGGTAGGATTGCCACCTGTTGATAAATCCTCTACTAAAAGGGGAGCAATGTTGTAATCCTAATTATAAGTGTTGAAGTCATCTTAGTCCACCTAAAATGTTAAAATATACCCATTTATCTGCTGTGTCCAGCTGTGGGCTCCTTGGCATTTCACAGATTGTATTAAATTAGATTTTATCTGATAAGATTACTGTGCTTGAAAATGAAATTAGAATTTTTTTATTTTAAAGAGGATAAAACAGAATAAAACCAATCAAAAGAAACCAGTGTAAGAGATACAGAACTTCCAGACATTACAAAATCAACAATAGTTAACCATAATGCCTTTTGATATCTTCAAAATAGCTGCAAATAACTGAAGACATAGTAACAATCAAACAGAATAGAATAGAAACAATAAAAATAAAAAAAGAATGCAAAAAAGGATTTCAAAACAAGCCAATAGTAAATCCAAAATTGCTACCATAATATATCTTGCTGTCTTTGAAACAGCTGCTCCTGCCATTGGATTTGACATAGCCACACAAAACAAAAGCAAATAAAACCCAACCCAACAAAACAATAGAAACGATATAGGACTTCCAAAACAAGACCATAGGGAATCAACAACGGCCACAACCCTCAGAAGGAAATCCCCCCTAGATGCCACACTATGTACCGTTATCCTCTGAACTCTTGATCAAATCCCTGGACCTAGATCTGCAATGTTAGTGAAACCAAAGCACCCCAGGCATTCAATTGCATTTCACCTCCATAGCTATCATCATGGCCTGTGTTTCTCAGATAAGCTGGTTGCTTAAGGCAAGAGGTAGAGGTGGTATTCCTTGTTTGCCAGCCTGTGCTGGAGAGGGCTGCAGTCTGGCTGTTCCAGTCCAGAGGTGGCCCGCACATGGCTCTGGTTCCCATATTGGGCTTGCTTCCTTGTGTGGCCTTCTTCTCTCTACCCCCTCAGCCTGCAAATGGCTGAAATTAGAATTTTAAAGATGATTTAAAGACCTGCATGGTAGGGACCCACTGTAGTAACTGTGAGGAGCAGAGAGTGGGGTCAGGAAGAGAACAGATATTCCCATTTCTGTTAAAGCCAAACCCAGAAGGTTGGTGGAAGTGTTGCCACCTTTAAAGGTCAAGGAAAAATTAAAAACCAGCACAAATTAAGCACAATAGTTTAAGAGTACCAAGCATTACTAAACAGCCTCTTTGTAGCATCTTCTAGCCTGGTTCTCTTGTTTTAAAGATCACAAGGCCCTGGGTCAGTCCTGCGGTCACTATGGCTTCCACCTCTGCAGCCTCCAGGCTCTGCCCTAACTCCTATCAGGTCATCTGGCCAGTCATTCTGGGGTGTGGGGAAGAAGCAGGGGTGATATCTGGGGCAAGGGTGGGAGTTAAGAACTAGGCTGCTCTGTGCAGCAGATATCTAATACCTGATATTTTTGCTGGTTCATAGTAGTTTTTTTGCCCTCAAGTATGCTGGGAATGCAACCTGTAAAAAGTGATACCTGATGAATCATACGCCCTTAGGTAAAGCTGACTTTATAACTCTAATTCTGCTATACTGGATTGCCTTACGTTCTCCTAAAATAGATGGATCTTTTCTGCTTTGTTCTCTGTTTTATATGCTCTTTCTGTTATGATGAACCTTTTTCTTCACTCCTCCTCCATGGCTGACCAGAATTAAATGGAAGCGTTTCCGCTTTCTGAAAGATCTGTGTATAGCCTCAGACTTAGCCTGCTGGAGCTGAACCTCTCCTGTATTTCCCCAAGCCTGGTACTCTGTTCTGTCAGTTGGCACTCTGAAAAGACTTTTTCCTCTTATGGGCAGGGATTGAGGTACATTCTTTTTGATATCCTGGCACCCAGCACTGTATGAAATGTAGTTCATGTTTCACAAACTTCTTTCTGAAATGTAGTTCATGTTTAGTAAAAGATTAAATGAGCTTTCAGTTAAGTCATTTACTTGTGACTTTCTATGAGAACTAAAGATTGACTTTTCAGTTTTTATCTAAAATGAGAATAACCTAGCTGTGGTGGTATATGTCTAGAGACCTAGCACTCTGGGAGACTGAGGCAGAACGATTGAAATTTGAGTCCCACCTGGCCAGTTTAGCAACTTAGGGAGACCTTGTTTGAAAAGACATCTAAAAATACTGAAAACAGGGCTGGGGATGTATGCTTATACAAAGGCCCTATGTTCAGTCCCCAATACTGACAAAAACAAAACAAAACAAAACAAAACAAAAGCAAAACCTACAAAACATTTAATAATCATAATAAATATAGTAAACTGATTCTGTACAATTCTCATTGTATTTTTTTATCTTATAGTAGCAGTAGCTAATTGGCTTCTCTTTACTGCAGTTGAAATATAGCAAAAAGTATTTTTATTTTGAAGCAGCTGTAGATACATTTTCTGAAAGATTTAATAAACTATTGATTCCCCCCCAACACACATCCACATACACATTTCGGATTTATTGATGGTTCTGGCTAGGACCTGGATATCTGTATTTTCTAAAAATATTCAGACGAGTCCCTTGTGCATCAAAAGCTGAGAACCGAAGCCTGTGGCAATTCTGTTATGCAGTAGAAGCACTTCGGTACTTACAAATGTGCTTTTTAAAATGTCTTTGGAAGATCCTATGTACTCTGTCTTATTTTCCAAGTATATAAAAGCCATTTTGGGGACCTGAGATCTTTCTAGTGAGGCAAACAAGTGACTGAGCCTTTTGCTTTGCAATTTGTTCCTTATTTAAATATTTTCTTAGGTTGACCTTTATTCTTTTAGTTTAAAAATTATTTTCAAAGACATAGAAGAGTTACAAAGCAGTCTTTTATGTACCCATTATTGAGAATGAACCTGAGATCTTACTCTGTGCCCTTGGGTCTTTTTGAGATAGGAGGAGAGACAGGAAAGGGCAGCGGGTGAAGAAGGAATGAGGCTGTGTTGTACACGTGGGGCAGCTCCCACACAGAGTGTTGACGTTATGTAGTTCCATGCTCACTAATAAACTAAATAAAAAAAGAAGCATTTATTACTTTAGTCCTTTCCCCCAGACACCCTTTCTAGTTGCTGCTCATAAATACATGGCTTTTGTGCTTTTATTATATATGTATGTAGTATAATAACAACATTATATATTGTGTCATAAAATATTGCACCAGTATCATATTCATGTTGCTTTATCTAACTGTGGTGTATTTATTTTACCAATTTGTTTATGCTGTTAGCAGATCTGGTGCTAAGGCACACTTCATGCATTTGGCAGCTATAAGACATTGGGTTTATTGTCAAAACTTAAGGCCTCAGTCTGTCACAAGTGGTTTTAACATTTTTCATAACAAAGTGATGTTTTGAAGATTATGTGAGGTGGTAAAAGTTTAGAACAGGGAGACACACAAACAAACATCATAAATACTTCCTCTTAGCAAGCTATAGTTGTATTTATTTTACTGTCAGTTAATGTGTGAAAAAGCCTGGTTCGGTAACTGCTGGGTCCCTGTTGTTCTTTTGTGACTATCTCCCAGGTGTGTTCACTGCTATCCTCCGCTTGGTGCCTCAGGAGGCATCAGAAGTGGTAAAAGGAGTATGGTTTGCCCAGCGGTGCATGAGGAAGTCTCAGAGGCTGGGAAGGAGAGAGGGACACGGTTATAGTACTCAGTGGGGTGTGGGATGGAAGAGGTAGGATGTGAGGGGTGGTGCTTCTTTTCCAGCTGATTCAAACTCTTGTCCTTCTGATTACTACCCTGGGTCTTGCATGGGACAGGGACTTGCCACATCCTTTCAGTGCATAACCTTTTATTTAATATAGGATGAAGGATCTCAGGTATTGTCATCTCTGTTATATAGCCAAAGACACAGAAAGAAGTTTGATAACTTTCTGTATATATCTCCCACAGTAACTTAAGGGTCAGCATTTCTCATGCAGTATGCTTATTCTAGAACTCAGGTGCTTATGGTCTATCAGTGGAATGAGGGAAAAACCCCTAAATGGACTAACTTTTAGCAAATGGACTAGAAAAAGTAGGAATATAAGCAAATGAACTTCGTTGTGCAGTTGTGAGAAGTATTATGCCATCAAAATGTCCCTTTTTAAAAATTATTTTGAGACAGGGTCTTGTTACGTGGTTCAGGCTGGTCTTGAACTCAGTACACAGCTCAGGCTGGCCTCAAACTCATGGCAATCCTCTTACCTCAGCCTCCAGAGTGATGGTTTTACAGGTGTGCATCACTACATCTGGCTAAAGTACAGAAATTTTTTAAAAAGACAGTGTGTCCTTTTAAGCTCTTTTTCTCAATGTATGCCTAGAAAATTTTTCTAGAATTGAAAGGATGGGAAAGGAAGAGAAAATACATTGAGAGAGAAGGAATGATGGTATAATCTACTGGTAGATTTCAACTGGTTTTAGTGTCGACTTTTAGCCCTGAGGTGTGGTCAGAAATATATGGCTGATGGGAAGTGACGGATTTGGGTTGTGATGTAGTCAGGGCCCTGCTGGTGGCCTTTCATTTTGTTCATTTCTGATACATGAAATTAAAGGAGAGATTGTGCGGTGTTCTGTCCTGGGTATCTATCTTTGGTCAAAAAATGCGTACCTGTATCATCTCTTTCCATTTCTGCTAGGAGATTTCCACCGAAACATCATCATGTGGCTAGACCACAGAGCGATCAGTCAGGTCCAAAGGATCAATGAGACCAAGCACAGCGTCCTTCAGTATGTGGGGGGCATGATGTCTGTGGAAATGCAAGCCCCGAAGCTCCTGTGGCTAAAAGAGGTGAGTGCACAGGGCTGTGGGGAGGACACTGACAGTAGAGCGCTCCTTTGCTGTGGAAGTCTGTGATGTTTGCTTTTTCCCAGCACTTCTGAGTAGAAGGTTGGTCCCATCTTGCTGACTAGGTACAGCTGAATCACTCGTGTTCATATGTGTCCATCATACCTGGCTCTCTGCTAAGTATTTTACATGTTATCTCTTTGAATCCTAACAACCACCTATTAAACAGATCCTCTCTGTCTTTCTCTCTGTCTCTGTGTCTCTGTCTCTTTCTCAATCTCTCTCTCTTTCCCTCTCATATAGGTTTATCTTTGTTTAGACAATAACCTAAAACTCTTAATAGAATACACCAACTCACCCAAAGTGACACAAATATGTAACACAGCCAGGATTTGAACCTAAGAGTAGCTGACAGCAAAATCATTTCTCTTGAATATCCAGTACTCTGATGAAGTTCAGAGAGGTTAATTATCATCATAGTTAGGAAGTGGCAGAACAGGTATTTAAGTCCAGATCTGCCTGGAACCTTCTTTCTGTGTCACTTTTAGCCCCACCTTATTAATCTCTGGACCTCTTGACATTTTAGGGCCTCTCTCATCTCACCTGTCTTTGGTGATAGGGGATCACTGGTCAGGGAACTTGTGGGTGGTTCTCCAGATGTCAGGCTCCTTTATGAAGTTTGGAGAACAGTGATGTCAGCTTAATGGTTCCTATTAGTGATGGATGTGTGAGAAAGTTCAAGTCCTCTAGGAACTTCAGGGACTTGAAAACTGCTAGGTCATTGGTGGTAAGCCTATGGCATATGTGCTGCAGTGGGTTGTTTGTTATCACTGAAAGCTTTTGAAGGTTTGCCATTGCTGCCCTAGGTGGTCTGATGAATAGAGAATCCATTTGAGGAGTGAGACCTGGTGTGATTCATTTATTGGCACTAGGTTTTAGGTGGTCAGAATCATCCATTTTTCAGATTGTGTTTGGAAGTTGGGAGCTCAGAGTGCTTAAGAAGCTGCCCCAGGGGCCGGGGATTTAGCTCAGTGGCATAAGCACCTGCCTTACAAGCGTGTGGTTGTGAGTTCGATCCCTGGTACCAAAAAAAACAAAAAAACAACAACAAAAAAAGAAGCTGCTCCAGGGCATTTACCATGGGGAAGAAGATGAGGGAGAAAAGAGGGCTAAGTTAATTGGAGAAGGCTTGGCTTGTTATCTCTTTTTATAAATTTTAATCTGTAGAAAGGCTTCTGTGCTTGCTGAGATTCAAAACAAAGTTTCTTAGAAGTCAAGTGTTTTACAAATCTGACTCAGTCAACAATACTGTGCCTTCCTGGGCAAGACATATCAGGCCCCAGACTCTTTTCATCCATATAGTAAGAGAGTTAGATTAGGTTAGTTTGAAAATCTGAACAACCCACTGAGTATACTCCAGTCAGAGAATAGATAGCTCTGTGCTTCTCCGCACTCTGCTGTGTGTTTTACCCACTGATTTTTTTTTTTAATCCTACCAAGTTTTGGCTGATAGGCAGCATGAGAGCCAAGGCTGAGAGAGGATCCCCGACTTCCCCAGTTATGTGGTAGAGCCTCAGCTGAAGTCATGTGCATTGGGTCCCAACTCCAGGTCATGCCACCATGTTATGCAATACTAAAATCTCTGTGATGCATGCTGTTTGGGATAGGACTCGGAACAATACTAGTTTTCTGCAAAGGTGATCTAAACTTATTCCAAAAGAAGAAATGGGTTGCATGTAACACAGAAAGAAGAGTTCTATGAGTTAGACAAGGAGGATTGGGCAGGTGCTTGTGGTTTCGTATCAGAGTGGACTAAGCCCAGTCTGTGTACCCAACTTGGCCATATGTCTCAAGGAGTCTACATGACATCCTGTAAGAACCATGCTAGTGCTTACCACTTTGCACTTGAGATCAGTTTGCACTGCATAAAACCCATAGGAAATATTTCTAGATTTCATGGCAGTGTTTGTGAACTTCTAAGATCATCTTCTATTAATGTATTTTAAAAAATCAATTCCATTTCAGAATTTTCTGAGGAAGACTCTAAATATTGTCACTCTACTTCTTTAGCTACCTGAGAGTGAGCTTTAGATCTGTATGGTTCTGGGAGTTTTGGTAAACATACACAGGAGGAATTATTGCTGAAAGTTCCTTTGATTTTATCATGATTACAAATTCAAAATTAAAGATCAGTATTAATATCTTCTTAAAGCCTACCAGAGATGGCTTACAGTGCTTCTAAACTTTACTGTGTAAATACGTCTGTCACTTGGAAATCTCATTAAACCAAACATTCTGACTCAGCACCCCTGTGGCAGGGACTGAAAAGTTGAGATCTTTCATTGCTAACAAGTTGCCAAGTGATGCTGATGTTGTTGGCCTGAGGATTTATATAAACACTTTTAATTTTAAAATCTCTGCCCTTGTACTCTGAGGAAAAGCATTCACTTGTGAAGAGTCAGGAATGTACCTTCTTTTTGTGAGGCGATGGGATGCAGGGAGGTTATATGGCTTCAGTAGAGCTTCTCAGATGCATATTTGGAGTAGGAACATGAGGCACTGTGTTCTGACTTCACTGGACTTTCAGTTTTTACTCTTTATTCACTTCTTAATTTCCAGATCCTAACTGAGCCCCTCTGTGAGCTAGCAACTGTGACAGACTTCAGGCTCATAGAGACAAAAAGGACTCAGCCCTACCCTAGAGGGACACAGAATTTACTGAGTGCAAAGAAAGGAGGGTGTGAGGAACAGGGTGGGTGGAAGCAGTCATTAGAAGGTACAGAGTGTATAGTGATACAGGAATATACTCTGTGGTTTAAGAGAAAATAACTTGGTTCTTGGGAGAAAGCTATGTGATATAAGCCTCATGATAGGAGTCAAGGATTACCTAGTAGAGAAGACTGGAAGAATGCTCCACAGAGAATCTGTGGCATAATTATGATATTGTAGGCAGATCTCAGGGAAGAGCTGGGGCCTTAGGTGAGTGGGTGGTGAGATCAGGTAAGTAGTCTAGGTTCAGGGTGTTTCTGTTTTTTGAGATGGACTTGTCATGTGTTTTAGGGTGTTGTTGAAACTCATTATTTAGTCCAGGCTGGCCTCAAACTCTAGGTGAACCTCCTGCCTCAGCCTCAAGAATACTGGGATTATAGGCATGTACCACTAGGCCTAGGTTAGGTTCAGTTTTTAAGGGCTTATTTGGTGATGGAGATTGGTTGATGATTTTTAAGTGAGGTAAAAATATCTTAAGTAACATTGCCAGAGATGCAGAGATTAGAATAAGGGTGTGTGTATAACAACTAGAGTTTTCTCACTCTGTTGGTGATGGATTTGCATTGTTCCTAGAATAAAAACCAGAACTAGTGAGAGGGCCCAGAAGATGGTATATGATTTGTTTTTGTTTATCCCCTTCATTCCCTTTAACGGATGTCCATCACCAAATTGCTCACTCTAATCCATCCACAGGGATCCAGTAAGGCTTCCTCAAGCATAACCAGTTGCTCACCACTGGGAGTCTTATCTAGGGGTCAGCAAACTATGGCCTGAATTACTGCCTATGCCTGGCTGGCTAGGGAACCAAGAATGGTTCAAAGGTTGAAGAAAATAAAAGAATACATTTGACTTGTGAAATTCTATGAAGTTAAATTTTTAGTGGAATGTTTTATTGGAACACAGCCACACTTATTCCTTTCTGCATTGTCTATGGCTGTTTTTGCATTACAGTGACAGAACTGAGACGCTGAGACAGGAGCTTTATTTTCTGTAAAGGAGAAAATATATATTACCTGGACCTGTAGAGACAAAGTTTGCTGATGTGGTGGTGGTGTTCTTTCTGCTCTGCCCTTTTCTCTGCCCATGGTTGATTCTTCCTCATCATTGGGATCTCAGCTTTACTGACTTTTCCTTAGCAAAGTCTTTCCTGGCCTAGAGATGAATCAGATGTCTCTTATTATTGCATTTGTCTTAGACACTTTTCTCATTGTTGAGACAAAATACCTGATGCCCATAACTAAGAGGGGCAGAGGTTTATTTTGGCTCTTGTTTCAGCCCATAATTGGCTGACTAAACAGGATGGTATGACACAGGCACATGGCACAGTGTTGCTCATCTGATGGTGGTTTGGAGGCAGAAAGGACCAGCGGGAGTTTGGAGGGCAGATACAACCTTTTGGGTCCTGTCTACAGTGATGGCCTCTTTCCACCAGGCCCCAACAGCAAGTCACCTGGAAAACCCTATAATACAATTGTTGGTGGGGAGGTCCACACTGCTGCTTTGCTGAAACAAGCAGCTAACTGGGATTAAAAGCTCAGCATCAGTAAAAAACCGAAAGAGGAGGTTTAACATAAAAGAAGATGATTTATTCAAAAAGAAAGGAAGGGAAAGGAGAAGATGTACAGCTACCCTAAAGAGTAGGGGGCACTGGAAAGGATGATAACTCCAGCCCTAGTTCCGGGATCCTTTCATTAAGATTAGTGACCCTTCCCCAATGTGGGCACCCAGAACTTGTCAACATCTGATTGGCTCTCTGGCTGTCTTCATCTCTAATGTGGGCACCTTTGCCTGCATTCTTTCTGGTCATTTGTTTCCTTCCTGTCCTTTTGTGACAGATAAATTGGGAGAGGACCTTATAGAAAGACAGTTAGAGGTAGTGAGTAAGTAAAAGTATGTGTGTGCATCTGGTATAGTAACACAGTCACTCCAGAGTGAGAATATACATACACATATAAATGTATAGTGTGTCTTTTTGTATACTAAGTAAGAATTTTAAGGTGGCCACTCCTTGTCTCCTTTGGATTTTATTGGAGGTACGTAAAGGAAACTGGTTACCTTGGTCTTTCATGCTTCTAGCTTCATCTGTGCTTTATCTGTCAACTCTTCCTGATAAACTCTAATGTTAGTTGTGTTACCTGGTGCCTTTCCAGGTCTAGTTTCTCTCTTTCTTTACCTTTGTCTTTCTAATTGCTTAAGTCTAACTGCAGAAGTAAATGTTGCTTTTAGTAAGATTTTCTATTAATTTCTTTAGTAAAACTTAATGAGGCTCTTATTTTCTTTTTCTTCCTACTGATACACTTTCCCTACACAGCTACCTTCCAGAGGTCCTGCCTATGATTATTGCAGGAGGCTTTAGAGGGATGTCTAGATACAAACTGTAGTAGTACTCTTAATTTTACTGCACTGTGTCTTTCATATGGTTTAATGTCAATTTGTATGATGGTTTATAATGTTATCCCCTCCAGCTGTTGTAATCTATAAGCCAATAGAGATCATGTGCATTTTGTTCATGGCTGTCCCAGAGTAGCTGCTTAACACTACATTATGAGTAATTTGACCCAGTGAGGGGTTTGATGTAGCACTCCATGTGAGAACTACTGAGGCCTGAATTGGCACTGCACAGTGGACAGGAGATGAATCTCAGAAATCTTTAGGGGCTAATACCAGCCGGATGTTGAGGCTGATTGGACCACCATAGCTCTTGGGCAAGGTCACTTGGTTTCTCCTCTTGCAATATGGAATTTTAATCATGTTCTTTACATTTAAGTTTTATGTGTTTCAGGTTTAGGTACATCTCCTTAATAAGAATTGGCAGATAAAAGGAAAAATTCCAGTTGAATTTTTCATAACCCCCAGCAGTCTGGCTTTTCCATTTGGTCTCAATGATTCTGACTCTCATCTTAATGAAGGCCAAATGTAAATTAAGTTTTGTCAGGCTGGAGCAGCTGGATTTGCCTATCTTTATAAACATGAAACATTGAGGGGTAACCAGGTACAGACTGAGGAAGGTCATGAAAGTCAACAGGCTGATGCTGATTCTGACAGCTCAGTGTTAATGGAAGGTAATTAATGGGCTTGCAGAGGCTGCCTGGAGACATTCCAGTCTGACTTTTAACTCATTTCCTCTTTTTGCCTTTGTCAGCAGAAAAGAAGAAGTATCCTTTCTGGTTCCCTCCTCCCAGACTGTGCCCCTCTGCTTGGTTGCCTGACAGCACACTGGGAAGGTAGTTGATAAGTCTCAGTTGGTTGCAATGCAACTTCCTTGGTGTGTGTGTGTGTGTGTGTGTGTGTGGTCTTTGGAGCATCCTGGGTGTTGGCTGCCTAGAGGGAAAGGTGTCAGTTATGTGTTTTTCTGTAGATCCTGTTGAAAAGAAAGCACTGCTCAGGGTCAGAAAACTTGGTTCTTCTAGTCCTCTGTAAAAGAAGAGGTGTTTCCAGTTTGTTCTGAATGCTGTGTCTGGTTTTATTCTTTTATTCTTCTTGATATAACATTTTTTCTCTATCTTACTTTTCTTTTAATAGTGAAACTTTACAAAAGATAAATTCCTTTTTTTGAAATGTCATTTTAAAAATGCCAATATGGTGGAAACTAGTCTTTCTCAGTAGGGTTTAAAATTTCAGGTATAGGTCTAATATTCATCTTAATTCAAGCATTAGAACTAATACAAGATATTAAGCAGCTTTAGGAGATATAATAGTTTTATAACACCAACAACAAAACCTTCTGGGGTTTAAAATGAGATACACTATATTCAAATCTTTTTGTGGCATTCCTCAGACAAGCTAAATCAACTTCTTTCCGTCTCTGTGTGTAGGCTATAAGATGAAAATAATGCTATTGCCCTGTGGAATTACTGAAATTCAGTGAGATAATTGTGTTAGAGATACCTCAGATAGTTTAATTTTTATTGCCAATATGTTTAAGACGTTTTTCTCTTACTGACATTCCAGTTAATGTGCTGTAATTAAGAGAATTTTAAACGGTAAAATATCTTTATGGAGTTGGTGTATATTTTCTTTTTAAAAGCTAAAGAAGCTTCTAGAAATTACATGCAGTTGTCAGAGACAGTTGCAGACAGAATGCAGTAGGCAAGAGCCTTCAGCTGTTCATCCACGTCTGTGGTTCACACCCACACCACGTAGCACCGCCACATGTGCAGCACACTGATTTGCTGCCTCCTTCAAATTCACTGGGGACTCAGACTCCAAAATTATTGTATTTTACACTCCCCTGGTGGGATAGATATTAACTCTTTGCAGATTGAAAACTGAAACTCAGAAAAGTTAGATTTATTCACATTGTCACTGCAGGGAAGCAAACCCATGTCAAGAGCCACATAATGGCTCTGTTCCTCCTGGGCCACCTTCTGTACAGTTTCCTGAGGGGGTCCAGACAGCATTTCCGGTAGAGGAGGAAGATGCAGATTGACCAAACGATGAGAACATAAACAGCAGCTCAAGTATATGTGATCTCATTCTCTAGCACCTTTGCGAGGTTTTTACAGGTTAACTCGTGTAATCCTCACGACTACCCTATGGAATAATTACCCAGTTTTACAGGTGAGGAAGCAGGCATAGAGACTTTAAGCAAGATTCTAAGATCACTGGGCTAGTAGGCAGCAAGTCTGGAGTTTGAACTTGGGTGTTTTACATCTAGAATATGGGCCCATCACTACTTCACTCTGTTATAGGTGTTTGTCAGGCTCTGCATGAACCAGTTTAGAAAAAATATTTGTAGGTGATAGTTTCAGGAGGGTCGGAAGCTGTAGCAATGAATGGGGGTTCATGTTTTTATTTGCCCATTTGTTCTGTGTGACAAGCCTTGGGGATGCCAAGGTGAAAGACAGATGAGAGCCTCATCATACACACGAGGAAACTAGCACTCTGAAGGTCTAAGCAGCTTTACCAGAGCTGCCTGAGTTGAGTGGGAAAGCCAGGATCCTGACCAAGTCCAGCCTGAGGATAGCTCCTTATTGCCTGTTCTTAAATGGCACTCCTTCTTCCATCTGCCAGGGCCAAAGCTGACTGCTCACAGAGTTTGTTTGACACATACAGCATTTGGAGAAACAATAAAAGCATTTTTGAATTAGTTTCCATCATTTATTTAATGTTTATTAAACTAAAACGTTTTAGTAAAAGTCTATATTTTCTGCTTCTCTGGCAGTAGCAGGGCCACAAGGAGCTGGCCAGAGCTAAGCAGGGGTTGCCTTCTGCAGCAGAGCCTCCCATTGCTAGTTTTATAGCAGCACCACCCAGGCTGTGGTGTGCGCCCCCCGCCCCATTTAAATTTAAGGCCCAGGGTCTAGGTTCTTGATTAAGGAATCCATTATTACTTTTCCTATAACAAACACCTAGAGCATTGGAAAGAATTTCCAGATGGTGAGTTTCTTAGTGACTCTAACAGTTGCATACCCATAATTTCTCACACTGCTAGATCTTTGCTTTCTTTCTGCCTGACAAATTTATGTAATTTCTTTCTCTATCTGGGAACTATATACTGATTACTCAAGACTCCACTTACACTTCCTCCAGGAAGCCTTCCTTTTCTTTTTATCTCCAGTGCTGAGTAAGGTCCTGCCCTCTGTCCCTAGTGGCATCTCTGCTTTTCTCTACTCTGAAAACTTACATAGCATTATACCTTGTTTATTTGGGTATCCCTAGTGTCTAGGGCACTGTTTAGCATCTATCATTAATATCTTGGTAATTACTTTGATGGATGAACTTATTAAACCATCTATTATGCCATTTTTGATTATGGATGTGCCTGTCTAATTACTCTACTTGAAAATAAAGGTCCTGTGCATACCGAGTTTAAGTTAATTTTCCTTTTCCCTTTGTGGAAAAGAGGCTTAAAGCATTATCTCTCCTTTCTGCCCCACATCTATCCTTTGCTGCAGTTGTGTTACTGGAGTTATAGTTTATTTTGGAGTAAGGTGAAAGTAGGCTATAGGCAGAGGCAGAGACTCCCCAAGCCTCCCCTTTGTGTCTTTGCACTCCTGCAGTGGATACTTCTTTTTATAATTGCTCTCTTTGTCTCCAGTAGAATCCAAGTCTCATCTCTTAAAAAGCCTCTTTTTACAGTATTTATACCAAGCCTCTGTATGTTGGGACCAGGTTCCTGTAGTCTTTGAGCAACATGACCAGTCCTGCCAGCTGGTGTCTGGGCATCTGTTGCAGACTTCCTCTTAGAGTGGGCTGCTTGTACCTGGGCTTCTGCTGGTGCCCAACATTGCGTGACTGGATCATGAGTCCCTTGCTTATCATCCTCATGTCAGCATTGGATTTATGTCAAGTACATACTACATTCTTTTAGTTTTATAGTCTAATGAAGTAATTTTAAAATGCATACTAGAGAAAAAGTGCTCATCTGATACCTAGTAACACAACAAATGTCAGCTACTATAATATTAATATTTTTATATATTTCATTATGGTTTATGGTTGGCTTTTATATATATAGTATTTGCTTTATTTCATCTATGTCATGGCCTTGTGAGATAAATATTACTATTTTTCACATTTTATTGATAAAAATAAAAAGCCTCAGAGAGGAAATGACTTGTCTGTAAGTCTGAGCTGGGCCTTAGTGAAGGTTCTTCTCATTTGGCTTAGTTTCCTGTGACATCATGGTTATTTCTCATTGAGTCATTGTATTCTTAGTCTTGTTTGTGCAGGGACCAAATCTAGCTTGCTGTTTTATCCCTAGAGCAGTCATGGTGTTAGTGCAGATGACCACCCCAGTGAATATTTGCTGCAGTGGTCATCCTGGTCAGCCAGGATAGAGACTTACGGACTTATGATTATAGTACCCAGATGCATGCACAGCTAGCCTGCTGCCAGTCTTCCTAACTGCTGTGCAGGGATGTCAGCTGCTTGTAGTTTTCTGTGTAACCAGACAAATGAGAGAAAGATTACTAAGTTTGACTGGCTTTGATGCCCACGTGGCATTAGATTTTTAAAAAAGCAGATAAAACTCTTTTTGACAGTGGCTAAATTGGAGGAAAACACTGTCTTCAGAAAAGACACTAAAAAGGGCATTCCATTTCTTGAGTGTTATATGATATAGTAACTCAACATGAGGACCGTTACCATGGAAACTGAGAGGTCCTGGGTTAATAGCAGGGAAGACAAGGGAAGCAGCTGGCCTGTATCAAACAGGATTCTTCTGGAGGGTTAAACCTTGTTTCTCTGAACCCCTGCGTTGGTTTTAAATTTCCTTTTACCCTCTTATCATCACTGTAAGAATAACTGTTCTGATATATAAAGGTATACTCATTTATTCATTGAAATATGCTTTTTTCCTAGTAACTGCTACATATAAAGCACTGTGTCTATGGGAGAGAGGGCAGGAGGGTCCACATTTGCTGTTATCTGAGGGATCTCTTGACTCCAGGACTGAGCAAGTGGTGTAAAGTCACTTTCCCCTGAGATTTTATATTAAAATTTCAAACATACAGAAAAGCTGAGACAGATTGGCATCACTCAGAACCAGTATACTTTAGTTGTCCTGCTTTACTACTTGTAAGTCCATCTGTCTGCATCTCTGTTCACCCATCGATCCATCTGAAGTTGGAACATCTTGTTGAAACTTGTGAGTTACCTCATTCACTTCCTGTGCAGATCCAGCTAGCAAATTATCACTTTTGCTGCAGTTGAAGAAGCTGAAGATGGAGAAAATTAAGTAAATTGTTACTCTGTTACCTTTGCTTATGTTGAAATATACTCTGGAGTTTCTCCAGAAAATTTCTAAGGTTATTTTTGTTTGATATTTTAGTTTTGCTTTTGTTTTGTGCGGTGCTAGAACTCCAACCAAGGGCCTTGTCTGTGTAAGTGTACATTCTACCCTAAACCCAGGTTATTTATTTATTTATTTATTTTTTAACTTTTAAAAAAAATTTATTTAAACAGGGGGGAAGCAAAACAGAAAAAAGGGTAGAAACAATACAGAATTTAAAAAAAAAACAGAAATCACTATTTGATACATTACATATTATCTTCTTGGATATAGTTGTTCAAGTTACAAAATTAAAGCATACAAAGTGGACATTCAAACAGTGAGGCTGCAAACAGTTCTGTTCACTCATCCAACAAAAACTTAGTAAAATGGTTATCAATCCTACACACTTAAGTATACATACAGTTATCTCTTTTAGAGCACTTTCTTTGCCTCCTCTTGCTTTTTTTTTTTACTTTTTTTATTTGAGAAAAAATTTTGAAACAGAAAGAGGGTAGAAACAATGCAAAATCTCAAAAACAAAACAAAATAAAACAGAAAAAAAAAACCAAAAATAGTAACCAGTAAAAAATCACTAGTTGATAATTACATACTTTCCTCTTAGATGCACTTGTTCAAGTTACACAAGTAAAGTCCACAAAGTGGACATCCAAACAGTGAGACTGCAGTCAGTTTTGCTTATCCATCCAACTAAAACTTTAGCAATGTGGTTATTAATTCCACACACTCAAACATACATGCAGTTATATCTTTTAGAATACTCTCTTTTCCTTTTTTTATCTTTATAATAACTATAATCCATTCTCATAAACCACTTAGAAGTTCTACACATGTATAAGTCTCTACACGTATACCTAGCCTTTCTATATTAGAGGGAAAAACAAATCAAAACAAGTCAGCAATACAAATTCCTAGAGAAACACAAAATGAAAAGAACATACAAAAACACAACACTAGGTGATCTATGGTAGTCACTATGATGTCTCTTGTTATTTTCAATAAAATTGTCTATATCATCAAATATAATATGAACTTAGCATTGCTTTATACTATTAATAAAATCTAAACATTGGAGACATTACAGGACTTTAAAGGCAGTTAACAATCAAACCAGAATGGGTATCCTATTGAATCCTGTTATCTTCAGAGTAGTTGCCCCTACTCTCAGACTCGACACTCTCAAGCATACCAGATTCAAATAAAATCAGTCAAGATAAAACAGTGATATAACCACTCTTCTCTGTCTTATCTCTGCCATGCTATTTTTCTGTTGTTATTTGTTTACTTTTCTCCTTGATTCCACTGTCTGCCACTTTCTTTGAGGTCTTTCTGCCCATTATTCCTGGAACCCTGGTGATTTTCTTCTCTCTCTCTAGAATGTCCTTCAGTATTCTTTGCAGGGTTGGATTGGTGGTCACAAACTCCCCCAGTTCCTCTTTGTCTTGGAAATATCTTGTCTCTCCATTAATTTTGAGGGATAGTTTTGCAGGGTACATCATTCTGGGTTGGAG
>PVLA01009218.1:0-78128 GCA_004027455.1 Hydrochoerus hydrochaeris
GCCATAAATACTCACATCAAGAAAAAGGAATGAACATGAATAAATAAACTAATTCTACATCTCAAGCTCCAAGAAAAGGAACAGCAAGTCAAACCAAAAGCTCATAGAAGAGAGGAAATTGTAAAGATTAGAGCAGAAATCAATGCAATTGAAACAAAAAAATACAAAGAATTAATTAATCAAAGAGCTGGTTTTTTGAGAGGATAAACAAAATTCATAAGCCACTAGCCAACCTTATCAAGAAAAAGAAAGAGAAAACCCAAATACATGTAATAAGGACTGAAAAGAGGGAAATTACTACAGATTCCATGGAAACTGAAAATATAATGAACAGCTACTTTGAAAATCTCTACTCAAATAGGGTGGAAAACACACAGGAAATGGACAGATTTCTACAAACATATAAAGATACAGCAATTTTGAAGAACACAATATCAGGTACTGCAATTGAAAATGTGATTAAAAACTTACCAACAAAGAAACTCCCAGTTCCTGATGGATTCACAGCTGAATTCTATAAGAAACTTAGAGAAGATTTAATGCTAACATGCCTTCAACTCTTCATGAAATTGAAAGAAAAGCAGTCTTCCCTAAATCATTCTTATAAGCAAGTATTACCCTGATACCAAAACCAGAGAAAGACCCAACCAAAAAACGAAACTATAGACCAATCTCACTAATGAACATTGATGCAAAGATTCTCAATAATATACTGGAAAATAGAATGCAGAAAATCATCTAGAAGACTATACACCATGACCAAGTGGGATTTATTCCAGGAATGCAAGGATGGCTCAACATATGCAAATCAATAAATGTAATACACCACATCAACTGAGCCAAAAATAAAAATCACGTGATCATCTCAATAGATGCAGGAAAAGATTTTGATAAAGTCTGACACCTGTACATGATAAAAAAACCCACAGGAACTCAGAATAGAAGTATGCAGCTCAATCTCATAAAGACCATTTATGACAATCCAACAGCCAACATTATACTAAATGGACAAAAATTGAAAGCCTTCACTCTAAAATCAGGAACAAAACAAGGACATCCACGACCACCACTCCTATTCAATATAGTTTTAGAAATATAAGCCAGAGCAGTTATACAAGAAGGAGAAATAAAAGGAATAAAAATAGGAAAAGAAGTTAAATTATTATTATTTGCAGGTGACATGATACTCTACATAGAAGACCTCAAAAACTCCATTAAAATACTACTAGAGGTAATAAACAAATTCAGCAGTGTAGCTGTGTACTAAGTCAACACTCAAAAGTCAATTGCATTCCTCTACACAAACAAAAAACTCACTGAGAGAAAGTTATTGAAATATCACCTGTCACAATAGCATCTAAAAAAATCAGATACTTAGGAATCAACCTAACCAAGAATGTAAAAGACCTATATGCTGAAAATCATACTACTCAAAAAAGGAAACTGAATAGGATATTTGAGAACAGAAGGATATTCCTTGCTCTTGGTTAGGAAGAACCAACATTGTAAAAATTGTCATAGTTCCAAGACTGTCATATAGATGCAATGCAATTCCAAGAAAAATACCATCAACATACCTTTCAGATATAGAAAAAATATTCCTAAAATTCATCTGGAAACAGAAGAAATCTAAAATAGCAAAGGCTATTCTGGGCAACAAAGGCAAGACAGGAGGCATCTCAATTCCTGACTTGAAACTATACTACAAATCCACAGTAATAAAATCATCATGGTACTGGCATAGAGGATCAATGGAACAGATTAGAAGAGGCAAACACTACTACAAAGACACTCAACCACCTTATATTTGACAAAAGGCCTAAACTTGTTCACTGGAAAAAAGATAGCTTCTTTAATAAATGGTGGTGGAGAAATTGACTCTCCACATGCCAAAGACTGAAACTCGATTCATGCCTATCACCGTGCACAAAATTAAGTCTAAATAGATCAAAAACCTAAATATTAAAACAGAAACACTAAATCTATTGAAAGTCAAGGTAGGTAGAAGACCTGGAGACATAGGGGTAGGCAGAGAATTCATGAACAAAATGCAAACTTCATGGGAAACACTTAAAATAATCAACAATTGGGATCGTATATTATTGAAAAGTTTCTGCACTTCAAAAACATCACCAACAGAGTGAAAAGAAAACCCACAGAGTAGGAAAGAATTTTAGCCAGCATTCCCTCAAACAAAGGACTTATATCCAGAACACATAAAGAACTGAAAAACATCAAGCCCCCCAAATTCAAAGACCCTCTCCAAAAATGGGCTTCTGAGATGAAAACACAGTTCTCAGAAGAAGATATTCAAATAGCAAATAAATACATGAAGAAATGTTCACCATCACTGGTCATTTGAGAAATTCAAATTAAGACAGCATTGAGACTGCATCACAACCCAAAAAGAATGGCTGACATCAAGAACACAAGTGACAAGAAATGTTGGTGAGGGTGTGAGGAAAAAGAAACACTGCTCCACTGTTGGTGGGAGTGCAAATGGTGCAGACTATGGAAATCACTATGGAGATTCCACAAAAAAATAGGATTGGAAATTCCATTCAATCCAGCTATTCCCCTCCTGGTTATTTTCTCAGAAGAACTGACAAGTTCATATCACAGTGATATATGTGCACCCATGTTCATAGCAGCACAATTTGTGATAGCTAAATCTTAGAAACAACCAAAATTCACATCAACTGCAGAGTGGATGGTATTATTATACAATGGAATGTGGTATTTTTATACAATGGAATACTACCCAGCTATAAAAAAGTATGATCTTGAGGCCTTTATAAGCAAAAAAGATAAAATCCCTGAATGAACAGTATAAGAAAAAAACAGAATACATGAAGCAGATTCAAAGAGATATACAGGAAATCAAAAATTCTATTGAATGTTGCCAAAACTGACTCAATGAGAATGAAGATAGAATTTCAGACCTCGAAGCTAAGATTGCAGCTAGTGAACAGGAAAGGGAAAATATTTTTAAAAAAAGAATCAGGAAATAACAATTCAACAGCTGCAAGATGATGCAAAGAAAAACAATATAAGATTAATATGGATAAATGAAAAAGAAGGGGACAATACAAATGATATCAGAGGCTATTTACAGAAGTAATAGTTGAAAATTTCCCAAACATGAGAATGGAAATTGACATACAGCTTAGTGAAGCATATAGAACTGCAAACAACCATAACCAAAATAAATTACACCAAGACATATAATAATCACCAACCTAGAAATCCAACATAACAGCACAATATTAAAAGCTGTTAGAGAGAAAAGACAGATCACTTATGAAGGAAAACCTATCAGAATCACAGCAGACTTCTCAACACAAACAATGAAGTCAAGAAGAGCACAGAGTGAAGTATTTCAGATCTTAAAGGAAAATGACTTCCACTCCAGAATGATGTACCCTGCACAACTGTCCTTCAAAATGGATGGAGAAATGAGATACTTCATGAAAAAGAACAGCTGAAGAACTTCCTGATCACCAAAGCAACCCTGCAAAGAATGCTGAAAGACATTCTAGATAGACACAGGAAAAAAACACTAAGCAAGTCAGACAAACAGAATGGAAAGGTAAAGGTACAACAGCAGAAAGATAACATGTCAACAATAAACCAAAATATAATAGTTATAATCATTAACATAAATGGGCTCAATTCACCAATTAAAAGAAATAGACTGGCAGAATGGATCAAGAAACAACATCCAAACCTATGCTGTCTACCAGAAACCCATCTAACCCAAAAGGAAACTTATAGACTGAAAGTCAAAGGGTGGAAAATAATTCTTCATGCAACATGTACCCAAAAATTGGTGGTAGCTATTCTGTTGGCAGACAATGTGAACTTCAAAGAAAAACAATCCAAAGAGATAAAGAGTTCACTACATACTACATACTAGTTAGGGTAAAACTTCAAGAGGAAGAGATAACAATCTTAAATATGTATGCACCAAATTCCAGCTATACCATCTTAAACATATATGTACCAAAATACAGAGCACCCAGCAAGTATTAACAGAAATGAATAATCAAATAAGCAATAACATAATTATAACAGGAGACCTTAACATGTCATTGATACAAAGTGACAGATCAACTGGACAGAAAATCAGCAAACAGAACTGAATCACATCTGTAGACAAATGTACTTGGTGGACATACAGAGTGTTCCACCCAACAACATCCGAATATACATTCTTCTCAGCAGCATATGTGACATTCTCTAAAACAGACCATATAATATTCCACAGAACATATTTAAGTAAATGCAAATGAATTGAAATTATCCCATGCATGTTTTCAGATCTTAATGCCATGAAACTAGAAATTAATGATAGAAGAAACTTCAAAAACCCCACAAACACATGGAAGTTGAATAATACACTTTTGAGCAATCAATGGGTCACAGAGGAAATTAAAGAATAAATTAAACAATATGTACAAGCAAACAAAAATACAAGTATAACTTACTGCAATCTGTGGATGCAATGAAAGCAGTCCTCAGAGGAAAATTTATTGCACTGAGTTCCCACATCAGGAAAACAGAACAAACACAAATAAACAACCAGATACTGCACTTCAAACATCTAGAAAAAGAAGAGCAAGCCAAGCCCAAAACCAAAAGAAGGGGAGAAATTATAAAGGTCAGAGCAGAAATTAATGCAATTGAGACTAAGAAAGAAATGCAAACAATCAATGAATCAAAGAATTGGTTCTTTGAAGTAATAAATAAAATTGATAAGCCCCTAAACAACTTTATTTTAAAAAAGAAAGAAAAAACTCAAATTCATGGAAAAAGAAGTGAAAAAGGTGAAATCACTACCGACTCTGTGGAAATACAGAAGATCATCAACACCTATTTCAAAAAGCTCTACACTCACAGGTTCATTAACACAGAAGAAATGAACAGACTCCTAGAAACATATGAACTACCAAAGCTGGTAATTTGCATCAAGAAGATGTAAAACTGCTGAATACCCCAATTTCTATTAATGAAATTGAAAATGTAATTAAGTCCTTACCAACAAAGAAGAGCCCAGGCCCAGACAGATTTGTTGCAGAATTCTACCAGAAATACAAAGAAGACTTAATGCCAACACTCCTCAAACTCTTCAATGAAATTGAAAGTGAAGCAATTCTTCCAAAGTCATTCATGGAAGCAAATATTACTCTTCTACAAAAACCTAAGAAAGACCCAACTAAAAAAGAGAACTACAGGCCAGTCTCCCTAATGAACATAGGTGCAAAACTTCTCAATAACATATTGGCAAACAGGATGCAGCAAATGATGAAGAAGATTATACATCATGACCAAGTGGGATTCATCCCAGGAACACAGGGATGGTTCAACATGCACAAATCAATAAATATAATCCACCATATCAATAGAGCCAAAAGTAAGAATATGATCATTTCTATAGATGCAAAAAAAGCTTTTGATAAGGTTCAACACTCATTCATGATAAGAATCTTACAGAGAATTGGAAAAGATGGTCTCTACTTCAATATGATAAAGGCTATCTATGACAAACCAACAACTAACATCATGTTAAATGGCCAAAAACTGAAGGCCTTTACCTTAAAATCAGGCACAAGACAAGGATGTCTACTATACTACTCCTATTCAATATAGTTCTAGATATACTAGCCAGAGCAATTAGAGAAGAGAGAGAAACAAAAGGAGTAAAGATAGGAAAAGAGGAAGTTAAATTATCATTATTTGCAGATGGCATGACACTCTACATAGAAGATAGCCAAAACTCCATTGAAAGTCTCCTAGAAGGTTTGGGGATTTAGCTCAGCAGCATAAGCACCTGCCTTGCAAGCACACAGTAGTGAGTTTGATCCCCGGTACCAAAAACAAAACAAAAAAATAAAAGTACTCCTAGGGATAATAAACAAATTTAGCAATGTAATTGGATACAAAATCCATACTCAAAAATCAGTAGCATTCCTGTGCACTAACAACAAAATCACTGCGAGAGAAATAAGAGATGCCACACCCTTCACACTAGCATCCCAAAAAATCAAATACTTAGGAATTAATCTAACAAAAGAAGTGAAAGTCTTATACAGGGAAACTTATAATATCCTGAAAAAAGAAATTGAAGAGGACCTCAGAAAATGTAAAGACATCCTTTGTTCATGCATAGGAAGAACAAACATTGTGAAAATTGCCATTCTCCCAAAATTGTTATACAGACTCAATGCAACCCCAATCAAAATAACACTAACATACCTCATACATTTATAGAAATCACTACTAAAATTTATCTGGAACCAGAAGAGACCTAGAATAGCAAAGGCAATTCTAAGCAGCAAAGGCAAGGCAAAAGACATCACAATCTGTGACTTGAATTTATACTACAAAGTTACTGTAATAAAATTAACGTGATACTGACATAAAAATAGATCTGAAGATCAATGGAATAGATTAGAAGATACAACCACAACTGCAAACACACTCAGCCACCTTATCTTTGATAAAGGGGTCAAACATGTTCACTGGAAGAACAATAGTCTCTTCAATAAATGGTGCTGGAAAAACTGGCTACCCACATGCCAAAAACTAAAACTAGAGCCATGCCTATCACCACATACTAAACTAAGGTCTTACTGGATCAGAGATCTAAATATTAAAACAGATACACTAAATCTGTTGGAATACAAAGTGTGTAGAAATCTTGAAAACTTAGAGGTAGGTAGAGAATTCATGAAAAAGAATCAGACTGCATGGGAAATACTTCCCAGAATCAATAACTGGGAGAATGTCTTTTTAAACTGTTTGTGCATGTCAAAAGAAATCACCAGCATAGTGAAAAGAAAACCCACAAACTTGGAAAAAATCCTAGTGAATTGTCACTCAAAGTTCTGTCTAGAACTGATAAAGAATTTTAAAAAATCATGCCCCTGAAATTCAAAGACCCATTCCAACAATGGCCATCCAAGATGAATACACAGTTCTCAGATGGCAAATAAATACATGAAAAAATGTTCAACATCATTAGTCATTAGAGAAATGCAAATTAAAACCACACTGAGATTCCATCTCACTCCAGAAAGAATGGCCAAAATAAAGAAAACTAGCAACAACAAATGCTGGAGAAGCTGTGGGGAAAAAGGAAGTCTTCTGCCCTGTTGGTGGGAGTATAGACTGGTGCAACCACTGTGGTGATCAGTATGGAGATTCCTCAAAAAGCTGGGAGTGGAAGTCCCATTTGACCCAGCTATTCTACTTCTGGGCATATTTGCGGAAGAACTGAAAACATCACACCACAGTGATATATGTGTGCCCATGTTTATAGCAGCACAATTTGTAATAGCCAGATCTTGGAAATAAACTTAGAGCCCATCAACTGAGTAATGGATAAAAATGTTATGGTATTTTTATATAATGGAATACTACTCAGCTATAAAGAATGATCACATTGAGATATTTATAAATAAATGGACACAACTTGAAACCATACTGATAAGTGAAATAAACCAAACATGTATATAAATACCATATAGTCTCCCTAGTGCAAGAAATGGTAAGAGTACATAAGATTTTATGGTAATCATGATTCCCCATTGCATTGCTTTGAAGCCTTTTCTTTGAAAGAAAAGAGAACAATATGCAATATAAACACCATGGTCAAATTTTTTTCATTCTGTTTTGAAAAATTATATTGTTATTGTTTTGAGTTTACCATTGTTGTTTATGCCTTTTGCTTTTAGTTCTTCTTTTCTGACTTTTGTCTTTTTTAAATAAAATTTTAAAATAAATAAATAAAAGGAGAAAGTGGGAAAAAATACTAAAATAAGTAGTGTTTCTGTACACTATTAGTGGACTCATTCACAAATAAATTAGGGGAAAATTTGCATTCATCATAGTACCAAGAGGGCCTGGGGATTTAGCTCAGTGGCATAAGTGCCTGCCTTGCATGTGCATGATCATGAGTTCAATCCCCAATACCAAAAAAAGTACCAAAAAAATTAAATTTTATACTTAGAAATTAGTTTACATAAAGAATTGAAAGACCTCTGCATGAAAACCTCATTACTATAAGACAGGAAATTAAAGATGGCATCAGAAAATGGAAAGATTCAGTATGTCCTGGCTCTGGATAGGCAGAGCCAAAATAGTCAAAATGGCCAACCTCCACACCATTCACAGGCTGCAGGGAGAACAAAAGCCAGCCACTTCCTGTGAGTTTGCACCACCTGAAAAATGTGGGAAGGAGAGCCAGATACCAGTTCCTTTCAGTGCAGGCTGAGACAAGAAGAGCCAAGGTTCCAAACTCCCCATAAGTGACCAACTGATCTGAAGAAACACAGGCTGAGATGATAGCTATTGAAGTAAAGTACAACTTCATGGTTGTAGTGTTTAGTGTTTCATTGACTTTGCAGGCTTGAAGCTTGTAGTCTGATCATCTATTTAGAGCATAACAATACATAGTACAGCATCTATAGGGAATCTCCTTCTGAAAGTGGTATTCACTGTTAATTCCTTATTATCTTGTTTTAAAGTCCTGTATTGTTTTCATTGCTCTATTTGGTTTGGTTTTATTCTGTTTTGTCTTGTTTGATTTTATTATATCTGATGGCATGGGAAGCTATTTTGAAGATAACAAGACACATTATGGTAGCCATTTTGAATTTACTAGTAGCTTGTTTTGAAGTCCTGTATTGCATTCATTATTTTGGGGGTTTTTTGTTTGTTTTATTCTGTTCTCTTTTATTTGATTTTACTATGTGTGATGGTATGGGCAGCTGTTTTGAAGACAACAAGAGGCATTATGGTAGTCATTATTGATTTCCTATTATTGTGTTTTGAAATTCTGTATCACTTACACTGTTGTTTTGATTAGCTTTTTTGTGTTTTATTTTGTGTGGTTGTATTTTTTTAAGATAAAAAAAATGACCAACTTCCAAAATTGATATACAGATTTAATGCTCAATCAAAATACCAACATCACTGCTTGAAGAACTAGAGAAAATAAATCCTACAAGTCATTTGTCACCAGAAGAGATTCTCAACAGCAAAAGAAATCCTAGGTGATAAGAGCAAAGCAGGAGGTATCTTAGTTCCAAACTTGAAGTTTATATTAGGAAGCTGCAGTGATAAAAACAGGATAGTACCAGCACAAAAACAGACATTAGGATCAATAGAACAGAATAGAGAATATAGAAACAACCCCAAGCCTGTTTAAGTATTTGATCTTTGACAAATGGGGTACAAACATACACTGGAGGAAATACATCTTCTTTTAAAAATAGCATGAGAAAACTGGCTATCCACCTATAAAAGACTAAATATAGACCTGTATCTACCACTATGTTCTAAACTAAAATCAAAGTCAAAGATTTAAATATTAAAATAAAAACATTTAACTTTCTGGAAGAAAAAGCAGGTTAATCTTTTGAAGTCATAGGTATAAACAAAGACTTTGTTTATGACAGTGTCATGCTATGTAGTTCTGGCTGGTCTTGATCTCACTTTGTAGCCTAAACTGGCCTCAAACTCACAGTGATCCTCTTGTCCCAGTCTTCCAAGTGCTGGGATTACAGACATGTACTACCATGCTCATGCTGCAAGGATTTTCTGAATATTACCCTAATTATACAGGAAATAGTACCAAGAATGAACAAATGGGATAATATCAAATTAAAAACCCTCTGTACAGCAAAGAAAACAATCAACAGAGTACAAACAAAACCTATAGAATGGGAAAATTTTTGCCAGACATTCATCTGAGAGAGGACAAATACCTAGAGTAATAAAAAGAACTTCAAAAATTTAGCTCCCCAAAATAAAAGGTCTAATAAAAAATTGGCTACTGAAATGAACTGACATTTCACAGGACAAATGGCCCATAGACATATGAAAGACGGTTAAACATCCCTTGCCATTAGAATAATGCAAATTAAAGCAACACTGATATTCTACCTTAACCCAGAAAGAGTGACCATCATCAAGAAATCAAATAATAACAAATTCTGGTGAGACTTCAGGAAAAAAAGACTTTTCTACATTATAGATGAGAATGTAAACTAGTACAACCACCATAGAAATCAGCATGAAGATTCCTCAGAAAACTAAAAGTGGAAATTCTACTTAACCCAGCTATATTCCTTCTGGATATCTTCCTCAAAGAGTTAAATACATCACATTACAATGATAAATGCCTACTCATGTTTATAGCAGCATAATTCACAATAGCTAAATCTTGGGAACAATCCATATATCCAACAGATGAACTGATTTTTAAAATGTAGTATTTGCATATGATGGATTATTGCTTTTCCATGAAGAAAGATAAACTTGAGTTATTTGAGGGGAAATAGATGCAACTTTCATAATGCTAAGTGAAAAAAATTAGACATACAAGTTTAAATATTACATGGCTCTCTTATTATAAATGAAAGATAGATAATAAGAGGTAGGTTGACAGATTTTTATCAAATGGGAAGGCAATCAAGGGATAGAAGGAGGAGGGAGGAAAGGAAGGAAAGGGGATAAAAATGAACTATAAATATGCTACAAATATGGACCAACTCCACAAAAGTAATTTGGGCCATGAATATAACTCAGAGGCATAAGCACTTGTCTGGCAAGCACAAGGTCTTGAATTTGATTCCCAATACAAAAAAACATTTCTGAGTTTATAAATGGGGACAGTAGTATACACCTATAGACCCAGCTATTCTGGAGGAATGATAGCTAGTTCAAGGCCAGTCTGTCCAATATAAAGAGTGAGTCCCTGTGTCAGAAGAAAAAAATAAACAAGATTCTGAGTATACACTAAAAGCAGGATCAGAGTCCCCAGTAAATAATATCTGAGTTAAATTCCTTGAATTCTCTGTTTGTAAAATACTAATCTCTACAAAAACTTGTTGCTGGGTTAAAATGTCAGGTTCTTCTGTTTATAAAGTTATCATTAATCAAAAATGTATCTCTTTTTCACCTTTCTTTCTAGCTCTAGCCTCTCTTCTGCACTTTTTTCTCCTCTCCCACTTCCTTCTCTTTTGCAGCACTGGGGATTTGACTCAGGATGTTGCACTTACTAGGTAAACACTTTACACAGAGCTACAGCCCTATGCTGTCTTTTGTCCTTCTCTCTCCCCATCTCCAATATATTTCTTAACCTCAATTCTCTCTCAATTCTAATCTCTTGCCTTTCCTTATTGCACTTATTTTCTTTCTTTCTTTCTTTCTTTCTTTCTTTCTTTCTTTCTTTCCTTCTTTCTTTCCTTCTTTCTTTCTTTCTTTCTTTCTTTCTTTCTTGCACCATCTTATTTTCTTTATCAACTTACCTTCTCATTTTCTTTCCCCTTTCCCTCAGTCCACTCCCCCAGTCCATCCTCCTTTCCTCTTTCTTCCTCTCACTGCATCTCCCCAGTTTGCACCTGTGTTCCTGCGGTAGGATATCCCTCACAGATTCAGCACTACTTTTATGGCTACCAGGCTTGTTTCAGCATGCACTCAGGTTGCCTGGAAAACCATTAAGTCATCTAGTTCCTCTGTGCTTCTTGAGAAGGAGTTGGATAATAGGGATTTTCAGAGCCTGGGAAAAGGCATGAAGGTACACTTAAATACCTTGTTGTTCTTGCTCACCCTGGAGGGAGGGAGATACTGAGGAGAGTTTTGACCTTGCCCTGCAGCATGTGGCTTGCAAGAACACTCTACATACCTGGCATCAGGCCCCTGAACCTCATCACTGTATTCAAGTGCTTCAGTAAAGTATCCTGTGTCTCCATCTCCCAAGTGGAGGACCATATGGTGGTTCTTCAGCCCAGTGCTCCCCAGATCCTGCTAAGTGACACTGCTCATTTTTCCCTCACTGATATGGCCTTTGAGATACTCAAGGGTGTCCATTTATTCCCTATCTTCAAATCACTTGCTCCATTTCTCACTAAGTGGCAGCCAAAAAGGATGAAAGTTGACAGGGCATAGTGATGGACACATCTATGTCAGATGACATTGTGCACAACCTGTATAGCTGTGAAATTGCTTTGCTGAGAGTTGACCTGAAGGGTTCTAGTGACCCAAAGACCTGGAGCTCTTCTAGGACAACTCCTCTCTCATCATTATTGTAAACCCCATAGAGTTCTACCAGAATTGGCAGGCCTGTGTGGCAGGGGCTGCTGAGGACTAGCAGGAAGATGAGGACAGTGGTGACTCAGAGGGAGTCAATTCCCTTACCAGTTACAAAAAGACATCATTAAGAGCCACCCACACTGCTATTAAGGCCAATCCTGCCAAAGAGGGAGAATTCTGCCCAGGTGAGACAGACACATCCAAGAAAGAAACATTGGACATACTGAAACAGAGACAGAGAAGAAGAAGCTCATCAGAATAAACTATCCTTCAATCTTGAAACCCCAGTGGCCCTCTTGGCATTACCCCTGGCCCTTCTCCACTAGGCATTGCCTTGGGGCTGTCTTTCCCTAGTGTCTCCTGTGGCACCCAGGGTAGTTGGTTGACATTAGTAGCCCTTTCTCTTCCTGGGGTCAAAGACCCCCTTACCTCCTCCTCTTTCTCTCACAGTCAGCCCCTACATAGTATTGAACATAAGGTATTAATAGCTGTGGCTGGGCAGGGATGGGATAAAAGGAATCCTCTACCTTACCTTTCTCTATGCTGTCCTATCCATAGGAGCCTGTTCTTCCTGTCACTTGCCCCTGGGCCTTTCCTGATATTCTTCCAATCCCCTCACCTCTATATTCATTTTACTCTAGGGATCTCTGCTCCTCCATCTCTCCCAGTTCCCCTCCTTTCTTGTCATCTTTCTTCTTCTGCTCTTGCAGTCCTTGTGTCCTACAGCCCTGGCTCTTCCTCCATAACCTTCTTGTGGCTAGGATGGGGGGTCAGGATGGGGAGCAGGACACCCAGGTGTATTCTGTAGAGTCTAAAAAAATGTATACACACTTCAGGAAAAGAAAAACAGTATGATTTTTTTAACGCAGTGTTAACCTCATATATGGGACCCTAGCAGATGTTGCAGATTATAGAAAATCCACTACACTGCCACCCCATAGAGAGCCCTTCACAGTCCTTGGCTTGGTCCAGGAAGTTTATATTTGTAATGCCACAGAAAAGTTATTAGAATTCCAGTGAGTTAATTCCAATCTATTTTATTGAGAAGATTTGCATCTATGTTCATTAGGGAGATTGGCCTGTAGTTCTCTTTTTTATTTGGGTCTTTTTCAGGTTTTGGTAGTACAGAAATGTTTGCTTCCAGGAATGGCTTCAGAAGAATTTCTTCCCTTTCAATTTCATTGAAAAGTTTGAGGAGTGTCGGCACTAAGTCTTCTTTGTACTTCTTGTAGAATTACACAGTGAACCTGTCTGAGCCTGAGCTTTTGTTTGTTGGTAAGGACTTAATCACATTTTGAATTTCATTAATAGAAATTGTGGTATTCAGCAGTTTTACATCTTCTTGACCCAGCTTTGGTGGCTCATATGTTTCTAGGAATCTGTCCATTTCTTCTGTGTTATTGAACCTATGAGAGTAGAGGTTTTTGAAATAGGTGTTGATGATCTTCTGTTTTTCCACAGTCGGTACTGATTTCACCTTTTTCATTCTGTATTACATGAATTTGAGTCTTTTCTTTCCTTTTTTAAATTAGGTTGTCTAGGGGCTTATTAATTTTATTTATTCTTTCAAAGAACCAACTCTTTGATTCATTGATTCTTTGTATTGCTTTCTTAGTCTCCATTGCATTAATTCCTGCTCTGATCCTTATAATTTCCTCCCTTCTTTTGGCTTTGGGCTTGGCTTGCTCTTCTTTTTCTAGATGTTTGAGGTGTAGCATCAGGTTGTTTATTTGTATTTGTTCTGTTTTCCTAATGTGAGAACTCAGTGCAATAAATTTTCCTCTGAGGACCACTTTCATTGCATCCCACAGGCTCCAGTGAGTTCTATTTGTATTTTTATTTGCTTGTACATATTATTTAATTTATTCTTTAATTTCCTCTGTGACTCCATGATTGCTCAAGAGTCTATTATTCAATTTCCACGTATTTGTAGCATTTTTTGCAGTTTCTTTTACATTAATTTCAAGTTTCATGGTGCTATGATCTGGTAACATGCATGGTATAATTTCTTTTCTTTGCATTTACTTAAGTATGTTCTATGGGTTAGTATATGGTCTATTTTAGAGAATGTTCTATGTCTTGCTGAGAAGAATGTATATTCTGATGTTGTTGGGTGGAAAACTCCTTATATGTCTATCAAGTCCATTTGTTCACAGATGTGATTCAGTTCTGTTATTTCTTTGCTGATTTTCTGTCTAGTTGATCTGCCCCATTGTGTCAATGGCATGTTAAGGTCTCCTGCTATAATTGTGCTATTGCTTATTTGATTTTTCATTTCTGTTAATACTTGCTTTTTTATAGCTGGGTGCTCTGAAATTTGGTGCATATATATTTAAGATTGTTATCTCTTCCTCTTGAAGTTTTCCCCTAACTAGTATGTAGTGACATTCTTTATCTATTCAGATAATTCTTGGTTTGAAGTTCACATTGTCTGCAAACAGAATAGCTACACCCACTTTTTTTTTAGTTTCTGTTGCATGACTTATTGTTTTCCATCCTTTGACTTTCACTCTATGAGCTTCCTTTTGGGTTAGAGAAATTTCGTTTATACAGCATATGGTTAGATGCTATTTCTTGATCCATTCTGCCAGTCTGTTTCTTTTAATTGATAAATTGAGGCCATTTACATTAATGGTTATAACTGTTATATACTGGTTTATTGTTTCAAGACAGATTCTTTTTTTTTTTTTTGTACCAGGGATCAAACTCAAGACCACACACTTCCAAGGCAGGTTCTTATGCCATTGAGCTAAATCCCCAGCCCCTGTTTTATTGTTGACATGTTATGTTTCTGCTGTTGTATCTTTACCTTTCCATTCTGTTTAGTTGTCTGTCTTGCTTAGTGGTTTTTTCCTATGTGTATCTAAAATGTCATTAATATTCTTTGTAGGGTTGGTTTGGTGATCATGAAGTTCTTCAGTTGTTCTTTGTAATGAAAGTATCATATTTCTCCATCCATTTTGAAGGACAGTTTTGCAGAGTACCTCATTCTGGAGTGGAAGTCATTTTCCTCTTGGATCTGAAATATTTAACTCCATGCTCTTCTTGACTTCATTGTTTGTGTTGAGAAGTCTGCTGTGAATCTGATAGGTTTTCCTTTATAGGTGATCTGTCTTTTCTCTCTAACAGCTTTTAATATTCTGTCCTTAAGTTGGATTTCTGGGATGGTGATTATTATATGTATGGGTGTAGTTTTATTTGGGTTATGGCTGTTTGCAGTTCTATAAGCTTCACTAATCCATATGTCAGTTTCCATTGTCATGTTTGGGAAATTTTCAGCTACTACTTCTTTAAATAGCCTCTTGATATCATTTGTGTTGTCCCCTTCTTTTTCATTTATCCCTATTAATTTTATGTAGTTTTTCTTTGCATCATTTTGCAACTGTTGAATTGTTATTTCCTGATTCCTTGTTATTGTTAGAAGATCCTTCCTTTCCTGTTCACTAACTACAATCTTATCTTCAAGGTCTGAAATTCTATCTTCACTTTCATTGAGGCAATTTTGGCAACTTTCAATAGAATTTTTGATTTTCTGTATATCTCTTTGAATCTGCTTCATGTATTCTATTTGTTTCTTATACTGTTCATTCAGGGATTCTATCTTTTTGCTTTGTTTCTCTAGTTTTTTAGCTGTGTCTTCTTTAGATGCATTCACTATTTCTTTCACTACTTTTGTCATTTCTTCTTTTACCTGGGAGATTATTTTGATTTGAGTTCCTTCATAGCTTCCGTACTTGCTTCTTTATTTCAGTTGATATCATTTCAGGTATTTCAGATGTATCACTGGTATTTTCTTCTATGTACTTGGCTCCCAGGCTTTCTTGGGAAGGGCTGTAGGTTTGAGATTGCATTTTGATCTTTTGTTTTATCATTTTTCATATTTCTGTGTTTTGAGTGATGTTCCAAAACTTTTGCTGGGCATTTTGGAAATCACCTCCTGTGCCCTAGCCTCCTGGGGCTCACAGGCCTTGGTTCCCCTAGTGGCACTGGCCTGGCTCCTCTCTCAGCATGGCCCTAAATTCCCTCTGGGCATGGGCCTGTTCCCCTGGTTGAATAAAGGTCACTGGGCATTGTCCATTTAAGCCTGTGAAACCTCTCCAAACTATTCCAGTGTCCTAGGAGGCTGGGCAGGCACCCAAGCACTGTAAGTGATGGCCCCAAACTCTCCCTGGCCAGTGCCTGTGAGCTGGAACTCCCCTTGTGGCATTTCTCAGGATGATACAGATGGAAGAAGGGAGGAACACAATAAAGGAGAGAAACATTTGATAAAGAATATAAAGAAAATATAGAATACATGAAGCACATTCAAAGAGACTATCAGTAATTTAAAAACACCATTGAAAGTTGGCAAAATGCCTTAAAAGAAACTAAGGATAGACTATCAAAACTTGATGATAAGTTTGCAATGTGTGATCATGAAAGGAAAGATCTCTTAAAAATAATGAGGAAACAGGAAGTAACAGTACAAAGGCTAGAAGATGACAAGAGAATCTACAATTTAAGAATAAGAAACATGAATGAATAAGCAGGAATACATACAGGTGAATTACAAAGGCTATTCATGGAAGTAGTTAAGGAAAACTTCCCAAGCATGGGAAAAGAAAATGACATTCGGTTGTGTGAGGCATACAAAACTCCATCCACCTACAACCAAAACAGAGCTACACCCAGACATATAATAATCAAGAGACCAGAAATTCAATATAAAAACAGAATATTAAAAGCCATCAGAGAAAAGAAACATTACCTATAAACATAAGCCCATCAGAATCAAGGCTGACTTCTCGACACAGACCATCAAATCAAGAAGAGCTTGGAGTGAAGTCTTCCAAGTCCTCAAGGAAGGTGGCCTCCATCCAGCCCAGATTGATGTACCCTGCAAAACCGTCACTAGAAATTAATGGAGAAACAAGGTGCTTCCAAGACAAAGAGGAATTGGGCAAGTTTGTGACCATCAATCCAACCCTGCAGAGAATGCTCCAGGACATTCTAAAGAGAGAAAAAAATACCAGGATTTTAGGAACAGTGGCAGAAAGGCCTCAATGAGTGTGGCAGGCAGTAGAATGAATGAGAAAACTAAACAAAGGCAGAAAAGTAGCATAGCAGAAATGAGGCAGAAAAGGATAACTAGAAACTCTAAGATAGATGGCCTTGATATATTATTAATAGTGCACCAGGATTTAAAACCCACATTACTCACACTACTCTGCTTAGATGTATTATATTCTGTTCCAGTCATTCTACCTGTACTAGATTTGAGGGCACAGACAGTAATCCTGAAAATAACAGGATATAGTAAAGTAATCCTTCTTAATTTCCTATTAACTTAATCTAAAGCTCTATAAAACCTACACTGTTTTACCATGACTGATCGTAATCGAATCTGGTTTGTTGGATCATTGTTTTTATTGATAGATTTTATTCAAAGCTGTTATAATTGTTAGTATCAAGTCTGAGAGTAAAGGCAACTGCACTTAAGATGACAATATCCACTAGAATACCCATTCTGGTTTGATTATTACCTGCCTTTGAAGTTATATACTGTCTACAACGTTTTATCTTAACAATATTGTTATTTACTGCTTTATTCAATTATACTCATATTCATTTATGTCTGATAATATAGACACTCTGTTGAAGAAAACAAGAAACAATACAGTAATCATTGTGGATCACCTTGTACTGTGGTTTTATATGACTTTTTGGTTTCATGTTTTTATAGGAATTTTTTTTTGTTTTGTCTTGCTAAGTTTTGTTTTTCCCTCTAATACAGAAAGGATAGAAATACATGCAGAGATTCATGCATGCATAGCTGTTCACACTCTCACTGTTTGGCTATCTGCTTTGTATGCTTTAATTTTGTAATTTGAACAACTATTTCTAAGAGGACATGTAATTTATTAACTAGTGATTTCTTATTGTTTATCTTTTTTTAAATTCTGTATTATCTCTACCCTTTACATGCTTTTGTTTCTCTTTAAACAAGATCTTTTTTTAAAAGTCTGTGATAAAAACAGCATGATCCTGGCCCTCCAAAAAAGGGAAATAAAGAAAGAAAAGAAAAGAAAAGAAAAGAAAAGAAAAGAAAAGAAAACTAGACCCAAAGACCAATGGAACAGATTTGAAGATGCAGAAACAACTGCAGACACACTAAGCCAGTTTATCTTGGACAAAGTTGTTAAACACATTCACTGAAAGAAAGATACCCTCTTTAATAAATGTTACTGGAAAAATTGGCTCTCCATGTACTGAAGGTTAAAACTGGACCTATATTTTTCATGTACCAAGCTAAAATCACAAAGGATCAAAGATCTTAATATTAAAACAGAAAAATTAAATCTGCTGGAAGATAGAGTAGGTAAAATTCTTGAAGACATTGCTGTAGGCAAAGACTTCATAAACAAAACCCATATTGTGGAGGAACTATCACAAAGAATCAACAAATGGAATCTCATCCTACTGAAAAGCTTTTGCATGGCAGGAGAAGCCACCAACAGAGTGAAGAGACAACCCAGAACATGGGAGAAAATATTTGCCAGCTGTACCTCAGACAAAGGATTATTATTGAGCACATATCAAGAACTCACCAAAATCAGATTTAAAAACCTAATCCAAAAATGGGTGTCTGAGATGAATACACATTTCTCAGATGAAGAAATACAAGCAGCAAATAAATGAAAAAATTTTCAACATCACTGGTTATTTGAGAGATGCAAATTAAAACAACACTGAGATTCCACCTCACTCCAGAAAGAATGGCTAGTACAAACAAATCAAGCATTAACAAATGCTGGAGCAGCTGTAAGGGAAAAGGAACTCTTTTCCCCTCTTGATGGAAATGCAGACTGGTGAAACTACTGTGGAAATCATTGTGGAGACTCTTCATAAATCTAGAACTAGAGATCCCATTCAACTCATTCTGTATATCTTCTCAAAAGAATTAAAAACACCATATCAATAGCGATATATGTGCACCCATGTGTATAGAAGCAAAATTTGCAACAGCTAGATCTTGAAAACAACCTAAATGCCCATCAACAGAGGAATGGAGCCTACTTGCTGGGGGGCCGGCAAGCCACTGGCTCACCAGGGCAAGAACTATCAGTGATTCCTGAGCTCTGCATCATATTGGAACTTTGGGTGCTGGGAGAATAGGTGGCCTACTCACCACCCTGGTGGGCAGCTGGGGGCCTGGCAAGCCACTGGCACACCAGGGTGAGAACTATCAGTGATTTCTGAGCTCTGCATCATGTTGGAACTTTGGGTGCTGGGAGAACAGGTGGCCTACTCACTGCCCTGGCGAGTAGCTGGGGCCTGGCAAGCCACTGGCACACCAGGTTGAGAACTATCAGTGATTCCTGAGCTCTGCAACATGTTGGAACTTTGAGCACTGGGAGAACAGGCAGCCTACTCACCACCCTTGTGAGCAGCTGGGGGTCTTGCAAGCCACTGGTACACCAGGGTGAGAACTATCAGTGATTTCTGAGCTCTGCATCATGTTGGAACTTTGGGTGCTGGGAGAACAGGTGGCCTACTCACTGCCCTGGTGAGTAGCTGGGGCCTGGCAAGCCACTGACACACCAGGTTGAGAACTATCAGTGATTCCTGAGCTCTGCATCATGTTGGAACTTTGGGTGCTGGGAGAACAGGTGGCCTACTCACCGCCCTGGTCTCTTCTTTCTCCAAATGATTGGCAAACAGAATGCCGCAAATCATCAAGAAGATTATACACCACAACCAAGTGGGATTCATCCCAGGAATGCAAGGAAGTTTCAACATATGCAAATCAATAAATGTCATACAAAATATCAACAAAGACAAGAATCACATGATCATCTCAATAGATGCAGAAGAAACTTTTGATAAATTCCAACACTAATTGGTGATTTAAAAAAAAAACCCTATGGAAAATCAGAATAGATGGTCTTTACCTCAATCTGATAAAAGCCATCTATGAATAACCAACAGCCATCATCTTACTAAATGGACAAAACAAAACGAGGAACAAGAAAAGTGATGAGTGTCTGCCCACCTGCTATTTGCAGAGTTATCATGTTGGTCCAGCACAGCTGAGAGACTCCAAGAGCAACAGTACATCAACTGCTTTCTTCTTCTTCCCTCAACCCACCATAGAAACCTCCTCTTCTTTTCACCTGTGCAGATGTTCCTTCAATAGCTGTTGATGTGTCCTTATGCCCACCTCCCAAACTCCTCCCCCAGCCAGACCCGATAAAATCCCAACTACTTCTTTGTTCTGGTCAGAGGGAATCTTGCACTCTTCTGCAACCCTTCTATAGCAGAAGGCCGTGATAAAGGGTAGGCTCACGCTCTCTCTCTCTCAGCTGCACCAAAAAAAAAAAACACTAACAACAAGAATGTCCATTGTCACCACTACTATTCAATATAATTGTGGAAACATTAGCCAGAACAGTTAGACTAGAGAGAAATAAAAAGAATAAAGGAAGAAGTTAAGCTATCAAAAAAAAAAACCAGAGGAATGGATAAAAAAAGATGTATTTTTATATAATGGAGTACTCCTCAGCCATGAAGAAATATAAGCTGGAGACTTTTATAGGTAAGTCAATGCAACTTGAGACCATACTCATTAGTGAAATAAATAAGACACACATGTATAAACATCATATTGTTTCATTAGTGTGAGAAGCTGAAAGAAACTATATATATATATATATATATATATATATATATATGTATATTATATGTGTGTATGTATATGTACATGTATATGTATATATAAAAAATATTTAGGATAGTTATACTAAAAGAGAGAGTAGGAAAAATTTATTGGGATATAGCTCCAAAGGTGTGTTGTCAATTAAGTCATTTTTCTAAGAATGTCTTATAGAGCAAAATCACAGGGTGGGTATAAAATCACAAAGTAAGTACAAAGTGGGTCAAACTATAATCACCCGATAAGATTACAAGTGTAGGTACTTAACCAATATTGATCTAATGTGGAAGCATGTCACACAGTGAGGGTACATGGAAAAAACAAAGACATTTTTTGAAAGAGATGGGTCCTGAGATTCTGGTCACTGGCCAGGGTGGCTGGTGTCTATATGTACACTGTTGGACCAGATGATACAAATTAGAATATAATCTAAAATTTTTGCTTATCCCTCAGAAAGGCTTCCAGGCCCAATCATTCCATCTTTCTTTAGGTCTGGTCTTCTATATATGTGTCTCCAGCCAAAGTTGTGATGTGTTCTAAACTTCACTGATTCCATCTAGGTCCTGTCCCTGTCTGAATGACTATAATACTTCTCCCTACCTTAGTTCACTATAATAGCTTTACTGGCTTTATTTCTCCCAGGTTGAGGTTGGGACACAGGGCCTCACAATAGTAGGGAAGTATTCTACTGCTGAGCTACATATACTCCCATAATTTTGTATCAATTTTTTTTCATTTTGTATCTTCTTGATGGCAAAATTTTACTAAAAGCTTCTCCTGAGCATTGGCCCCCTGGAGCTCCTGAGATATCCTCCTATTTGTCTACTTAACAGAAGAACTAGAACAACAAGAAATTTTTTAACTTTTTAAAACCTAGGTCTTGCTATCTTACCCAGGCCTGTCTGACCTCATAGGCTCAAGTGACCCTCCTGACTTAGCTTCCCAAATTGCTGGGACTGCAGGGTCATCCTACCTCAGCAAGATTAGAAATAAACATCTTGAGTGCTCTGTGGCTCACTTTTTTCACTTAGAATGGAAAAGTCAAAAGACCTACCTATAATCCCTGCTGCTTAGGAGGCTAAGACAGGAGGATCACAATTGTGAGCCTACCCTAAGCAGCTCAGTGACTTAGTGAAAACATTTCTCAAAATAAAAATATAAAACAGGATGTGGATACAGCTCAGTGTAAAGGCCCTGAGTTTGATCTACAATACTATGAAAAGTAGAATAAAATAAAAAAGTGAACAAGCTGGGGACACACCTCATTAATACAGTGTAACTGGATTCTATCTGTAGTACAATTTATAAGCAAAAAACCAACTAAGTACATAAAATTCAAACCTCTAAGAACATTAATATCTTTAGAGAAAATTTTCTGCCCCATTAATCCCCTCCAGAGCTCCCTGATATACCCCATATTCCTCCCTAGCTCATTTTTGTATCCTTCTCTCACAGAATGTCTTTCACCAGCTGAATCTCAAGCCCTTTTGATTCTTTATAACTGTAAGATTCACAAAGCCTTCATCTCTTGTGAATGAAGCCCAAAGTATAACTGGTCTCCATTCCCAAGTGAAGCCAACAAAAGAGATACTATTTAAAACTTCATCTGAGTCACATGTCATCACCAAGGACTTCACTAACTCCCAAAAAGAAAGGCAAAAGTTTATTAAATGATTTAGAATTGTCCTAGGAACATTCTCTTCAGATTGTTCAACTGGTATTACAGTTTATTTGCTGATTGGTTGGGCCAAAAGATAACTTCCTTTGATTTGAAAAAGCAAAATGAGCTAGAGTTCTAGAAGACCTTCAGGGGTCTCAGACTACTTCTGATTTGCACTGGAAATAACAAGAAAAGGGAAATGAGAGAAAAATATTAAGGGCTATCCCTCAGAGCTATACCAACAAGACTGGTCATGCATTAAAAACAACAACAAAGGAAAGAAACTGTAGCAATTATCACCAGCAATTGCTGCCATAATTTCAACATGAAGAAACACTGGAGCCTGGAAGTAACTTCCCAAACAACCTTTGCTTAGCCCACAAACTTTGAAAATGATTTCAGATTGAAATACTCTTGGGGAAGACCACCTGGATGACCCTCCTTGAATAAACAACAATTATCTAATTAGCTAATTAGCTAAGCCTGACCATATCTCCATGTACTGATATGAACAGAGCTAGCTAGGCCATTTCTTTAGCCCTTCAACTGTCTTTAACCAATGTAAATATGACTGGCTGAGGTGCTAATGTGTGATCTTTTTTTTTTTTGTAATGAGGCTTTGAAGCAAGCCAACAGTCTCTGTTTCACCACCCGATGACTCCCAAAAACCATGGTAGAGCCAGGCAGGATGAAGTGCCACTGATTCATTCTGTCAACTGCAATTGTGCCTTGAGATAAGAGGCTATGACTTTCCAGGGCAGAAAATTTACACCTCAGAACTGAAGCACCATCCCAAAACATTAGATCCTACCTCATTTGTGTTATGCAGGTTACTCTTTCTGCAAATCCTACCCTCTGCATGTTTCAGAGGTGATGTCAAGCCATCTATGTGTACTTCCCAACTTTCTCACAGTCACTCATCCTCAATCAACTTCCTTCTTCAAGAATTAATAAGATCTGGGTTGGGCTTTGGCTCATGACCTTTGTTGTAGTGAAGCACCATCTCAGCTGGACTTAGGAGCACACTGGCTCCCCACAACTATAAATATGTCTTAGTGTCTTTATTCTTGCCATGGGTTTCACTGGATGTGGTAGATTTGAATTAATTTAATGGAATTTCAATAATGTTTCCATGAGATTACAATTATAAGCTTCCCAGACTGAGATGAGAACTGCAAAGTGCTCTCTGCAACTATGCCATATTCTAGAAAAGTTGTAACTCCCAAAATGCAAACATGCCCAAACTCCAAGTATAGGCTTAGTATTACTAAAACAGTATTTTGGAAAAAAACAGAAAATATAGGATAAAAAAAAACCTGGGATGGGAGGTACATCCCTCTCATGCCAGCATTCAAGAAGCTGAGGCACTATGAGTTTAAGGCCAGTCTGTGCTACATAATGAGATCAGTGTCAGCCTGAACTATATAGCACCCCTGTCTCAAAAAAAAATCAAAGAAAATACAAGATATCTGATTATGACACTAAAATTAAAATAATTATAAAAACCTGAAAATATTAATCTATAACAATGTCTAAATATCAAGTCATCATTTATTGGGATGCCTACCAAAACTATACCAAAGGTCAGATAAGGGATAAAATATAAGCCCTCATTTTGGAGATTCCTCTGATTACTTCATCAGAAAATTATTAACTACTTTGTGAACAAATAAATGTCCAATTTCCTCAACTGCCACTACATTTGCAAGAGGAAATAACCTAACAAAATGGCACCCATGAAGTTTCCCATATCAATATATCAACTAAGGCAATGCATTCCATCTTTGTGTGTGTGTGTGTGTGTGTGTGTGTGTGTGTACAGGGGACTGAACTCATGACCTCACACATGCTAGGAAAGTGCTTGTGCCACTGACCTAAATCCCCAGCCCAACATTCTACCTTTAACATTACTTCATTTTCTCTCCCCTCTTATTTGAAGTTACCAAACCTCACCATTGATGGGTTTTGCTAATTTAACTTATGATTTTTTTTCTGTCAGTCTTTTCAATAGACTGGATATGTGGTTCAGTGGTAGGGTTCTTGCCTAGCAAGTGCAAGACACTGGGTTTATTCCTCAGCATGAGAGAGAGAGAGAGAGAGAGAGAGAGAGAGAGAGAGAGAATCATCTTTATAGGAATAAAGAAGGACCAGGAATATAGTTCAGCTGCCTTGCAAGCATGAGGTGATGAGTTTGAATCCTGGTACAAAAAAAAAAATCTTTATCGGAATTATTAAAGCTCAATACAATAACTACCTTGTCAGTTCTATTACCTGTTAGGAAAGGATTTGCTCATTAGTTGGGGTATAAAATTCACTGTGTTCCTGAAAGACGCCTTCTACAGGTTCTTCACTTCTTTTCTTCATGTCTATATTTTTTAACAGTTTTCTCTGTCTTTCCTGAGTTTGCTTGTGTTCTTCAATCTAGTAGTCAATTAAAGACAGAATAGAATAAACTACTAGATTTCCTTCTTTCTAAAAAAGTTCCACCAATATTGGAGGCATATGGGATGCAGAGACCCTTAAGCTAAAAATAGATTTCATGCTCCTCTGTAAATTTCCCCAGTATCTTTTAAACCAGAAGACACTTAAAATTGAGAAGTGTCCCACAATAATCCAAAATTTATTAGATAAAAAGCTAATCTTCACATCCAGAGAATAAGATCATCTTAACTTTTAAAAGATAAAATGATCATACTGGTTAGTTCAAAATTTTAGATCTTTAATAAAATCACCAGGGCTGGGGATTTAGTTCAATGGTGTAAGTACCTGCCTGACAAGTTTGAGGTATAGTTTGATCCCCAGTACCAAAAAAGTGAAAAATAAAATTTGCAATCTGGGTTTTCCCTTGGTGCCTAATCCTAACACTATCTTCTCTTCTATACCTTTAAATTTCATAGTCATTAATCTATAGTTTGCTTTTAAAAAGTATTTCCCTTCATAAGGAATTCCAAAACTTATTTGATCTATCTGAGAAAACCAACAATATATTTGGATCACTATGGCTCATTGATTTACTGGGACAGTTACTTTTGCTTTATGGGACATAAAATTGCAAGAAGGGCTGAGAATACAGCTCAGTGGCACAGCACCTGCCTGTAAGTGCAACATCCTTAGTTTGATTTCTGGTACAAAAATAAAAGGAAAGAGAGGGAGAGAGAGGAAAGGAAGGAAGGAATAAAGAAAGAAGAAAGAAAGAAAGAAAGAAAGAAAGAAAGAAAGAAAGAAAGAAAGAAAGAAAGAAGAAAGAGAGAGAGAAAGAGAAAAAGGAAAGAATAATTCCAAGGAGATGAGTCTAATTCAATATGTATATGACCTTTGTGTTCTGACAATTATGACAACTGTCTTTTGAACACTGAACACTATGTCAATGTGTTAAAAAGAAAGAATCAGAAAGTAACTACAGACAAAATTCAATTATGCTCTCTGCATGAGAAATATTTAGGTCATAATTATTCAGTCATGGGTACAACTATTTTGGAGCTTATTATTAATTGGTTTCCTCTTTCTGAAACAAAATGACAATTGAGAGTTGTTTGAATTTTGTGGGACATGATGTGATGGATATACCTTCTCCCCTCTCCTCTCCATCATTACCACACCCTATCAAGCCATGACTTGGGAGACATTCCCAGATCAAATTATGTGAGTCCCTCTGTCCAGTGGTATTTTTGCAAATCTTCAGGGTCCTCCATTTTACACTCTACCCTTGAACTTTCCACCTGTGCACTCTTTTTCGTTGTTTATGAGTAGAGTCATCTCTTTGGAGTATATTATCCCAAATGCATAACAGACACCAGAGATCTCTGTAATACTATAATTTAGCCTTAAATCAAGTAACTATGGAATATCTTCTTTCTGTCAGCCATAACTTCAGCCACTCTATGTATTCACAGTACTGATTTAATATTATTTCATTGGCTTGGCATACATGTCCTTCATGCTGTGCAGATTCTAGTGCTCAGCAAATACACATAGCATTTTTCCATGTCTTACATCTTAAGAAGTTTTACAACTTTCCCCCTGCCACATCACCCAAACATTGCTCTCAAATCTTAGCTCTGTCACCTTGTGTCCTTTACCCACTGACACAATTTCCTAGGGTTGTATCATTAAAAGAAGATCAACATCTTGTGCTAGGCTTGACCTATCAGAAAATCATCTTCTCTAGGTTGACTTCCTACTTGCAGAGGAAGAATAGAACATTTCAGGCAGGATATGCCATTACTGAACAACACAAACTTCTCAAATGTCAAGCTCTCTTAAATCAGACCAAGTGATCAAGTTAATTGTTCTTATATAATCTTGAATAAGAGCAGAAGAAATGAAAGTTAACATTTATACTGATAGCTGTTCTGTTTTAGGGGTAGTACATGATTTTGGTATGTTATGTAAACAGAGAAGATTCATGAAAACCTCTGATAACTCAGTTAAAAATGGACCCCAATATCACTACAGATGCCTATGTCCAACTTACTCCAGAGGTTGAGGTAAAAGGATCACCTGAGCCCAGGATTTGTGGGGAAATCTGAACAACATAGCAAGACCCTATCTTTTTAAATATAAATGAACCACAAATTGCAGAACTTCTAGTGTAATTGTTATTATACCAGCAGACAGTTATAGTTAAAACAAAGAGAACTAGTACTGAAAACTCAGACAAGGCCTAAAGAAATAGATTGATTGATAAATATGGTAAGTTTGCAGTCTCTTCCCCAAACACCCAAGAAGTCCAGGAAGTTTCCAAACCTGGAGCATAATATCCTGTGACAATTTTTGTGGTCCTAGACATCTGCTGTGGTTATTTAACATCTCTGTAGGTAAGATAACTTGTTTAGAATGACTAGTAAGGAATTTACAAAAGACAGCCATATGGCCCAAGTAAAGCTTCAGATACAGAAGCAATCAGATGGGTAAAATTATATCTTCAACTCACATAGATGGATTTTGAAACATTTTAAAGGTGTTAGGAGAGGTAACTTCTAACTTTGTCATCTAAATCACTGCATGTATCATTATAGAAATGGCAAAAAAATGTTTATCTTTATTTGGATCAAAAGGGTGCAGACAACCTCATCTGTCACAAGCATAACCCTGCAAACAATGTAGAGATGAGAGGAGAAAGAAAAACATTTTTTTCTAGACTCTTTCATCATTGTAAAATAATTTTTTTCCAATTACCAGAAGCACAATGCTACCAATAGGCACTCACCCTAATCAGCATATTTTCTAAATTACTATACTTTTCCTGCCAAAATTTCTCAGTAACATCAGTGGCCAAAGTTTTCCTTGAATAAATCTTCTCCACTTAAGATATCAGCTCTACTCATCACTAGAAATAGAATATCATAGAATTTCACACAGGTGGCAGAATTTTACAGGAAATTGAAAACCCAATGTGCATTAATCAATGATCCAACTACCTTTACCCTCCTCAAGACCAAATTTCCTAAACCAGCTAAATAGTTGGATATAGTATGGTCATGAGTGTTAGTGCCTGCTCTTATGACTCTCATATCTGCACCCCTAACTTTGTATAAACAATTCTTTTTTTTTTTGAGGGAAGGAGCCAGTCCAAGATTTAAAATATAGACACTTCAAAATTACAACTTAGGGGAGCAGAGAGAGAGAGATCCCCAGGAGCCAGGAAGGACCTGACAAGAAAATTAAAATCTATAGAGAAACTGAAGAGAAAGCACACAATGCTAAAAAAGGAAAAGGGCAATCTGTTCTTTTTCCTGGGCAACCAACTCATGACTTAAAGAAAAGAAAGACTAAATCCCACAGGTCTTCAGGAATAAATACAGAGGTAAAATGGACTGGTAGGTTCCATGATCTGCAGGGAAAACGTGATGCTGTTCCCGTATGTGTCATTTAACAGGCAACATTCATGAGTAATTACAGTCCAAGCACACACCACATCCCCTGGAAAGAATGCTTGGTCAGACACCATTCTGTGGAAGGGTTGATTGAACCAGTATCAGAGCAGCCATGGGAGAGCTTCAGTGCAGTGTCCCTGATGTTATATTCCCATAGCAACCAGGCTATGGTCACAGAACTAGCTGGAAAGAGACCCCACTGAGGGGTTTAAACTGAAGGGCATAGGCCCTGTCCCAGCAGCCAGAGGCTAGGCTCAGCCTGAATTATTCTGCATTGAAGATTGCACATTGGTCCTCTCACTGTAATCCTACTGCCTCCTGGATCCAGCATGAATCTGTGGTCTGGTTGCTTTCTTTATCTACCAGCATGAGCAGGGACCCATCTTCACTTGGACACTGCCCCAAAATTGTAGATCTTGGAAGAAAACCTCACATTTGAAATCACAGAGAGATTTCTTCTTTATCCTTTTTTTTCTGGTTTTATTTTATTTATTTACTGCATTTTTTTGTTTTAGTTTTCATTTTTGTTTCTATTGTTTTTGATTTTCGTATTGTGTGAATGTGAGCATTGTTTTTAGTTTTTGTTTGTTTGACACAGCATCTCACTATGTAGTTCAGGCTACCTTTGAATTCACTGTGCTGCCAGGGCTGGCCTCAAACTGAGGAGTCCTCCTGCCTCAGCCTTGAGTGCTGGGATTACAGGCATGTGCCACCATTCTTGGCTTATTTTTTGTTTTTTCTTTTGTTTTTTCTTCTTATTTACTTTCTTTTTCTTTTTTGGTACCTGGGATCGAACTCAGGACCTTGTGCTTACCACGTAGGCACTTATGCCACTGAGCTAAACCCCTGGCCATTTCCCTTCTTTCTTCTTTGCCAGTTTATTGAGGCTTGGGGAATTTCCCTTTGTCCTTCCTTATATCTTAATCTTTTTTTCTTCTTTAATTCTTTATTTTTCCTCTTCTCCTTTTTGATTTTTGTCCTTTTAGCTTTTTTTGGCTCTGTATTAGTCAACACTTACTAATGTCAAATGTAGAAGAGTGCAAAACATCTCTCTGCATCCTGGAGACCTGAAGAATCTAACTAAGGGTTTGGAACCCATAACAATGTTCCATACAAGTCTGCATCAAGAGACTCCATGATGGGAGACAGAAGAATCTCCATGAGAAAGGCCCAAAGGTGAGTGGAAGTTGAAGTGTCTGCCAAAAGACTGAAGGTTCTGAGACAGAAGCCTGAGAGATCTGCATGGGAAACCAGGAGGTTGTGCTTGCTTTAGCAGTACATATACTAAAATTGGAAGCCAGGAGATGACATCCAAGATGAAGATGAAAATTGGAGCTCCCCCAAAGAAAGAAAGCAGGCAAGCTCTTTAGAACAAAAATTGCCAAAATTCCTTCAAAAAGAGCAGTCATGAGTCCTGAGATCCTGGAGTTCGGTGCACCTCTAATTTCTGTGACTTCTCCTACTGAGGGCTGCAAATGATCCTTGAACACCTTAAAGCATCACAGTGGAGACAGTGACCTTTGAGGATGTAGCTGTGAACTTCACCACAGAAGAGTGGGATTTGCTGACTCCATCACAAATGAAGCTCTACAGAGGTTTGATGTAGGAAAAACATATGAATATTACCATGACAGGGAGAATATGGCATAACCAGCAAATTAAAGAAGAGGACAAAAATTGTTCAAGAAATAAAAGATATGATGAAGACAATTACTGGATAATTGAAGAACAGCAATACAAATGTAATGAAAACATAGAGAGGACTGCAGTGATTTGCAGTCCTTTCAGAAGCATGAAAGAAGGAAGACTGGAGAGATACCCTGTCAATATGGGCATGTGGAGAGGACAGCTCTGATCTTAGTGAACAAACTAAGGGGCAGAAAACATTTTTAGATCATACCTTAAGGAGATTCCACTCCAGGGTAGGTGGACACCATGCAAAACAGCTCAGAAGTTAAAAATCTAGCAAACCCATCTATACTCCAAATGGTGTGTACTTTTTTCTTCTCCAGAAAGTTGTGTACCTACTGTGAAAAGTGTTTTCACTAGGATGTTATAATTGATCTCAGACATAACAACCAGTTTAAAGAAGAAATCATTGTTCAGCATTAAAATATCTCTTTCTAGTTCTTTGAAAGATGGCAAAATACCAAAAAATGAGTTGGAAATAGTTGAAAAAATATCCAGCCTGTTAAGGAAGTCACCTCTAGAGACAAACAGGTAAAAATTGTTTTGAGAAAAATTTTGCTCTGGGCTTTCTGGTTAAAGAGTATGTAAGACATTTCTGTTATTTGCCTAATCACTTAAGCAATGTTTTGCACCAGTAAGGCTAGGTTACACATTTTATGTCTATTTTAAAATTTATATATCTCTGAAGCTCACAGATTAAATTTATATGCATCACCTAATAATCACAATTTACATGTGAATAAAGACATATTTATTTGTCTTCTTTGTGCTCATGAAAAAAAAAGCAGTTGCAAGGAAGCACCTCCAAGGAAAATCAACTGAAATCCATCCCTCTTATTTTTCATTTATACCATTCCAATGACAATCTTCTTTTTCTATTTTTTATTTTTTAAAATTTTTTATTTAGAGAGAAAAAACATGTAAAGGATAGAGATAATATAGAATTTCAAAAAAAAAGATGGTAAGAAATCACTAGTTGATAAATTACATAATGTCCTCTTAGAGATAGTTGTTCAAGTTACAAAATTAAAGCATACAGAGTAGATATTCAAACAGTGAGACTGTAAACAGATACACATGCATGAGTCTCTACATGTATTTCTATCCTTTCTGTATTAGAGGGAAAAACAAAACCTAGCAAGACAAAACAAAACAAATTCCTATAAAAACATTGAACCAAAGAGTCATATAAAACCACAGTACAAGGTGATCTATAATGATTACTGTGTTGTTTCTCACATTAAATAGGATTTTCTATATCATCAGGCATAATTGACTATGGCAGTTTAATTGAATATAGCAGTAAATAACAATATTAGTAAAAATAAAACATTGTAGACAGTATAAAACTTCAAAGGCAGGTAATAATCAAACTAGAGTGGGTGTTCTAGTAAATCTTGTCATCTTCAGTGCAGTTGCCTATACTCTCAGACTTGATACTATCAATCATAGCAGCTTTGAATAAAATCTATCAATACAAAACAGTGATCTAACAAACCAGATTCGATTATGATCAGTCATGGTAAAATGGTATAAGTTATACAGAGCTTTAGATTAAGTTAATAGGAAATTAAGGATGATTACTGTACTACATCCTGTTATTTTCAGGATATCTGTCTGTGCCCTCAAATCTAGTACAGGTAGAATAACTTGAATAGAATATAATACATCTAAGCAGAGTGGTGTGAATAATGTGGGTTTTAAATCCTGGTACACTATTAACAATATAGCATATCAAGGCCATGTATATTAGAGTTTCTAGTTACCCTCTGCCTTATTTATGACATGCTATTTTCCTGCCTTTTCTACTTTTCTCCTTAATTCTACTGCCTGCCTCACTCATTGAGGCCTTCCTGCCACTGTTCCTAAAATCCTGGTAATTTTTTTCTCTCTCTAGAATGTCCTTCAGTATTCTTTGTAGGGTTGGATTAGTGGTCACAAATTCCCCCAGTTCTTCTTTGTGATGGAAGCATCTTGTTTCTCCATTAATTTCTAGTGACAGTTTTGCAGGGTAAATCAATCTGGGCTGGAGATTATTTTCTTTCAGGGCTTGGAATACTTCACTCCAAGCTCTTCTTGATCTGATGGTCTGTGTTGAGAAATCTGCCATGATCTTGATGGGTTTACCTTTATAGGTAATCTGTTTCTTTTCTCTGATGGCTTTTAATATTCTGTTTTTATATTGAATTTCTGGCATCTTGATTATTATATGTCTGGGTGTAGGTCTGTTTTGTTTGTAGGTGGCTGGAGTTCTGTGTGCCTCACATAACCAAATGTCATTTTCTTTTCCCATGCTTAGGAAGTTTTCCTTAATTATTTCCATGAATAGCCTTTGTAATTCACCTATTTGTATTCTTTCTTCTTCATTCACATTTCTTATTCTTATAGATTCTCTTGTGGTCTTCTAGCCTTTGAATTGTTACTGCCTATTTCCTTGTTATTTTAAGAGATCTTTCATGATCACACATTGCAAACTTGTCTTCAAGTTTTGATAGTCTATCCTTAGTTTCTTTTAAGGACTTTTTCCAGCTTTCAATGGAGTTTTTAATTTTCTGGTAATCTCTTTGAATCTGCTTCATGTATTCTATACTTTCTTTATTGTTTATCAAATGTTTCTCTCCTTTTTTTTGTTCCTTCCTTCTTCTGTCTATGTCTTCCTGAGAGATGCTTAGCATTTCTTTTATTACTCTACTTATATCTTGCTTTACCTAATTTAATATTTCAGTTTTGAGCTCATCTACAAGGTCACAAAGATATCTCTTAATGTCTATTGAAACCGTGTCTGATGTTGCATGTTTGCCATCCTCAGTCTCCCTTGTTTATCCTTCTCCTGGATCAGTGCTCTCAGGGTTCTGGGCTGGAGGCCTCCTCTTGCCTCTCTCCTGTCATGGTCCCGGCTTCCTCCACACAGGTGTACAGTGGAGTTCCCAGCCCGTTTCCCTGTCAGCCACGATTCCTCTGAAGCACGCTGGCAAGGGAACTCTGCCCTCTCCTTTCTACTCTTATCACTGAGGTGGAAGCAGCAGCTGTGTATGCTGGCCCCTCCACACCGGGCCAGCCAAACTTCAGGGGCCTTCACCAGGTTAGTGCATGCTAAGCAAAGGGAATTGATTTGGGATGGCTCATTGGGTCCTGGCCAGGGGTGCAACCCAGTCCAAGCAAATCCCATAAATCTGCTCTGGCAAGGAAGCAACCAACTGAAGTCACATTTGCTCCCAGTTCAGGCTCCTCCTGCCTAATTCCAATGTGTTGCCCATTTGGTCCCACCCTTCCCATTGGGGGAGGTCTCATTCCAAGCACTGACCATGAATTAATGAAAGTGCCTTTGCTGGCTCTGCTCTCCATCGAGCTCATGAACCCCTGACTTCAGCACAGCTGTGGCTCCTGTGAGTGGTAGCAAGAAGGAGTATGGGCAGCTCTGGCTGCCAGCATGAATTTGCTGTTTCCAGTTATTTTAGCTGTTCCAATTGTTGCCCCAAGACTGCGTGTTTGAGGAGCTTTTTTATGTTTCAATATCTTCCTGTGTCAAGAGGATCCATCTCCCTCTCTTTGGGTCTCTCCAGGGTGTTTTATTCTGGCATATGAGTTGTTTCTCCCAGGAGGCTTTGTATTTTGTTGCTCACTGATCAGCCATCTTTAGTTCCTCAACAATCTTCCTTAATGTTGGTCTTCCATGTCCAGAATCATGCAGACCCAATTCAGCTGGATATTTCCAACTCAAATCAACAATCTATCAATCAACTACCACCTATTCCCTAGAGAATTTTTTGTTACTCACTCTTTTCACCTGTTTCCTATCATTTTTTCTCTTACTTTTACCAAATTCTATAACTATCCTTCTACTTCCCAATAGGATCCTCTATACTGCTTCTCTCTCTTCATTCTGATATCACATAGTTTAAGGTTTCACATTTTTCTTTTTGTATTCCTCCATTCTCAAACCTTATATATTTGATAGCATAACCACAGAGCTCTGTTAATCTTTGAATAGTTACCAGTTATGTCTTGTATCCCCAAAGCCTCATGTGTTCATAAGTGGGACTTTTCAGAACTGGCTGGATCTAATGTGTGTGATACTGTGATTAAAGTGCATGGCACTAAATTAGTCCACTGATTGAAATTAGCACAGTTCTGAGTGTGGGTAATGGGACACTCCACCCTCAGAGTAGATGGCAACAACCAGTAAGCTTTCAGCCTGAATGGACTGAAAAAGAAAGGGAAGCCTGCTGTCTTACTGCTTCCTGTTTCCTGCCTGCCATGCCATGGACTATTTCTCCACTGCTATGCCACCCTGCCTTGGAATCAGTCAACTATGAACTGAAATTTCTACAAACCATGAGGTAAAATGAACTTGTTTTCTTTTAATTTGTGGGTTTTGGGTGTTCTATCCCAACAATGAGAAAAGTAAGACATTAGTTAACTCTGTAAAATTACTATTGAATTAATTCATACCATTAGCAGAGATAAGTTGTTGCATTTAGCATATAATATTTGTAATCTACAACCTGGATTATCTTAACGTTTACACTAAAATTGTGGGTTCTTTTTTCTCTAGAGTTAAAGGTGGTACATAATTGGGTTTGTTTGTTTGTTTGTTTGTTCATTTTGGTTTGGGGGTTTTTGTACCAAGGATCAAACTCATGACCTCATGCTTGTCAGGCAGGCACTTAAGCCACTTGGCTAAATCCACAGGCCCTCATAATTGGTTCTTACAGTATATTAATATCCAATTTGTTTTGCTCAATACTGCTATAGCTGATTTGCTTGATATTACCAATGTCCTATACTTGTCATTATTTCTCCATAAGGTCACACTAAAACTACCTTTGTGACATTAACCATAAAAAAGTACATTTCCTGGGAACTCAGTTGTTGGGCAAATTACACAGCATCTACCTCTTTCATATTAACCAAGATGGCTGGATCTTGGGGATGAGGCAAAGAACTGTAGCTATCCATGCTCAAATACATCACTGAAAAGCAGCTAAAAAGATCTCTGTAGAAGCAGAAATGTCATTGCACTATATATCCACAAACTTCAACACAAAACAAAACTAACAAACAAAACCCATAGAAACATGAAAAGACACAGCAACAAGTTACTTCTCAAAACTCTGAACTCCCCTGAAACCAATTCATGGAAAACTAAGAGAAAGAATATCTTAAGTCCACATATGAATTACTCAAAAGGATAACAGCAGATGTTAAAGAATTACTGAGGATGTTAGAAAACAGATAAAGGAGAAACTCAACAGCATCACAGATAATAAAGCTAGATGTATGATGGAACTAATAACCAAAATGATCTAGGAGCTTTCAGAAGACACAAATAAAAAACTAGATAAACTGAAAAAGAAAGATACAAAACATAAATGACAAGTTTAGTGAAGTTACAGTCCATGAAAGAGTTTCAATCAGAAATCCAGATTAAAAATTATATTGAAGGTATGAGCAGCAGAAGTAACCAATGGGAGGACAAAATTTCAGAATTAGAAGACAATAATGCCTTCAAAAATCAAACTACTCAAAGATACATAAGAAGCAACAAGGGAATATGAAAAATGAATCCAATAGCTGATAGATGATGTAAGTAAGACTAACTTAAAATGGAATAAGTAAAAAATCAGAAGAAAACACAAATGACATAAAAAAATCTACTCACAGAAATACTGTTAGAAAACTTTTCAAGGGAAAGGAATAACAGAGATAAGCAAGAACCACAAAAACCATGACAAAAAGTGAATCTCTTCATGCCATATTATACTCAAAGTACAAAAAACTCAACACAGTGACAAAATTTTAACAGCTGTTACAGAAATACAACAAATCACATACAAAGGTATATCCATTAGACACAGCAGGCTTCTCTAAATAACCCTTAAAGGCCAGGAAGGTTTGGAGGCAAATGTTTTAAGTCTTAAAAGAAAACAACTTCCAAAAAAGAAAAAAAGAAGAAGAAAAAACAACTCCCAACTCTGACACGTGTTTTATACAAAACTTTTATTAAAATTTGAAAGAAAAAGAAGACATTTCCATAACAGCGACCACCTCTGGAAAATCATGACCACCAATCCAGCACAGAAAGAAAGAAACAAGAAAGAAAGAAAGAAAGAAAGAAAGAAAGAAAGAAAGAAAGAAAGAAAGAAAGAAAGAAAGAAGAAAAATTCTCAAGGATATCAAAGCAAATAAAGCTAAAATTGTCTATGAGTCAAAAAGAATAAATACATGTTGGCAACTGGACTGTGAAAGGGTAAAGATGATGACTTAAAGCCCAGTCCCAAGGCTTGTGTCATCTTGCTTCAGGAACAGAAAATTATGTGAAATCAAGATATAGCATATATGGGGCCATGAATCCAGCTCAGTGGCACAGTGCCTGCCTGGCAAGCCTGAGGTCTTGAGTTCGATTCCTGGTACCCCCCCCAAAAAAAAGGATATATCATATACAGGTACAAATTTCTTATGATGAAAATGATCATTATATATATCTAAACTGTATCAATAAACTTAATTTTTAAAAATACACAAGCCCAAGCTGGGGAATTAGCTCAGTGGCATAAGCACCTGCCTTGCAAGCACGCAATCAAGAGTTCGATCCCTGGTACTGATAAAAAAAAAATACACAAGCCTTTCTTCACCTGCACTCAGCACCATTTGTGGACTGCAGGGAGAGAGAACAAGGTCACACAAGGAAGCAAGCCCAATCTGGGAACTAGCACCATGCACAGGTTGCCACTGGACTGGAGGCAGACCCAAGCCTTTCCTAGTGAGTCAGTGCTATTCGCATACTGTGGGGAGAGAGAACAAGGCCACACCAGAAAGCAAACCTAGTCTGGAAAGCAGCACCATGCATGGGCCACCACTGGTCTGGGGACAGCCAGACCCCAGTCCCTTCTAGCACATGGGCTGGCAAACAAGAACTACTGATCCCCACCTATAAGTGACCAGCTGATCCAGAGAAACACAGGCTGTGATGATAGCTATTGAGGTGAAATGCAATTGGATGCCTGTGGTGCTTTGGTGTTTCACTGACCTTGTATGTCTAGGACTAGTAGTCTGCTCATAGGTTCAGAGGATAGCAGTACACAGTGGCATTTGCAGGATCTACTTCTGAGGATTGTAGCCATTGTTGATTCTCTATTGTCTTGTTTTGAAATCCTGTATCATTTTGTTTTGTTAGGTTGGGTTTTATTCTCTTTTGTTTTGTTTGATTATGTTAAATCTGATGACATAAAGAGCTATTTTAAAGATAGCAAGTTATATTATGGTAGCCATTTTGGATTTACTATTGGTTTGTTTTGAAGTTCTTTATTGCATTCAATCTGAAACCCAGAAAGTAAGGGCTTTATCAGGGTTAAAGTTGTAGCACAGTGCTAGAGTGCTTACCTAGTCCCTAAGTTCCATGTCAAGCAGAACATTTAAAAAAGCAAAAATGTCCCTATATTATTTTATTCATTGCTAATACTGTTGTCAAGTTTCAGGCTTTTCAACCTTGGGTTTATGCTTCATAATTAAAGAAATACAAAGGCATTCAAATAGGGAAAGTTTTCACCCAGAGACCTCAAACTGAAACCCTATCCAGAGCTTCTAGCATAAGATAAAAACCAGACACATAGTTCTCCTAATAATCATGGAACAAATACAAGACATCACAAAGTAATCAGTTTCCACCAAAATCAAGGAAATGAGACCCATTTAATATTTACCTTTCCTATATCCTGCTTCTTTATTCTTGCTGTTTGCATCCTGCCCTTCCCATCTCCTTAATCGACTCATTTCTATGATTCTTCCTCACCATAAATTGATCATCAACTTAATTTTTCTGGCCTAGATTAAGGAATTCCTGTTCTTTCTCAGCCTTATCCTGTCACCAGAGCAGGTCCAAGAGATTGCAAAGCAGAGATAAGGAATGGAAAGCTAGCCTACTCACAGACTGTTGCAGATTCACTGACACCTGTCATAAATTTTTTTTTCAGGACTTCTCAGTAAAAGGCAGGGAAACATTATTAGGCAAAATTTTAAAAGTACATACTTAAAAGTGAAGTGTAGGAATTCAGAAAAATGAGACATTTACATTTCTCTTGATGAGGTGGAAACCAATGACAAAATAGTTAACACCAGTCCCAGAAGGATACAAGACCAATGTATAGATACTCACATTTTTTAAAAGATAGATAATTTAAGCATTCTTTGTATTCTCTCAAGCTGTTCCTTTATCTTAGGATCAGGTTCCTGCTCTTTTCTTTCCCAGCTAAACCAATTTATGGTCTTACAGTATTCTTGAGGAATTTGGGGAATGGTGGGTCTGGAAGGAGAGGAGATTAAATTAAACAAAGGAATCCTGTATGGTAAGTTTGGGTAATTTTGACCATGTCCTGGAAATTATAGTCATTTTAAAGATATAAATTTAGTTATGATTTTCCTTGTCTTCTTTCTAACTATCTTTATTTCTTCTACCCTATACCTCATGCTGGACACCCTCTTCCTTCACTTGCTTTCAGCAAGACTATTTTGCCCTTAGAAACTTTGAGGAGCCAGTGTTCCACCACTGAGCTACATCCTCCATCAATCAATGTTATTAAAACATAGTAAAATGGCTGAGTATTGTAGTGTGCACCTGTAATGCCAGCACTTTGGGAGCCTGAGACCAAAGGACTGCCATTTCAAATCCAGTCTAGGCAATTCAGTTACTTAGCAAGTCACTACCTCTAAATGAATAGAGAGAGAGATAGATAGATAGATAGATAGATAGATAGATAGATAGATAGATAGATAAAAAAGCCAGTCATGTAGTCAGTATGAAAGCCCTGGGATCAATCCCTAGTACTGCCAAATAAATAAACAAACAAATGAATAGTGAAAAAAAGGACTATTTTTGGTACTGAGAACTGAACTCAGGACCTTGTACTTGCCAGGTGGGTGCTGTCCTGCTGAGCTACATTCTTCATCAGAAGTTTTCTTGTATAAGAACCACTGCAATGAAGTCTTGATTCTATAAAGCATGGGCAGGTGGGAATTTATAGACAAAGAGCAGAATGGGAGTCAGTGGGTGGAAGATTACTAAAAAGGAAGCTGTAAGGTTTAAATTGGCCCTGACTTTCCCAACCCTCAACCCCCAGCCTGCTTCTCAAGAGAAACACTACTCTCTGCAGGGGACCTAGCTCTCAGAAGGGAACTCAGCTCAGAGGCAATTATACACAAGCACAGGAAAGAAAATAAAACAGAATGAAGAATTTTTCAGCTCCTGGGGACATCTGGAGACACCAAAAATTTATATCAGACACCTCAAGGACTCTGTCTACCGAGATGCAAGATTGCCAGAAAATTTTAAGCTGGGATGTTTCTTGGGATCTTCCTGCCTAATGTCCCCTGTCTTCACTCCATTCCTATAAAAATAAAAACATTTCTCTTTCTTTGTTCATGGCAGTTGGTCTTATATCATTCTCTGCCTGCACACAAGGCACAATAAATTCCATGCCATGCTGCCTTTACACAAGCCTGGTGGTCTATGCTGGTTTTCCCCCTTCCCCCTCATTGTTTAGGGGAATTCTGGTTAAAGTGACCTAATAGGATTCTTGCTGAAAAAAGACCAGATTGATCTGATATGATGAGGGTGGTTGTTCTGTTTGAATATCAAATATGATCAGCTATTAAGGAGTTCTTGCTAAAAATGACTTAGAAATTGCTAAAACTGGACTTTATAAGGAAGTACATAGATGATCTTAGGAGAAGGTTCAGGAGCCCAAGTTTGGCCAAGCCAAGAATCTTGGCCTCTGTCCTTCCCAGACTTGTATGGTGGTTGTCATTGTTTTATGGTTGTTATTGTTTTCAACAGTCTCACTACATAGTTCAACCTGGCCTTGAACTGAACGTGTAGCCCAGGCTGGCCTCAAACTCACAGTGAGCCTCTTGCCTCAGCCTCCTGAATGCTGAGATTATAGGCAAGCACCACCACACCTGGCTATATAGTCTAGTTTTAAGAGGAATGCTGCTCTATCAGTTTAGCAGTTCCCCTACTCTTTGTAACTGATCATTTGATATCTATTCAAATTCTTCATTCTTTTCCCTTTTTATTTGATCCCTAGTCAGCTCTCAGCAAGACTCCTATATGACCAAAGTATCCAAGAATCTTCCCTACCCCTTTTGTCTCCATTTAGTACTTTTCTATTCACTGACACATGTGCAACTCTACCCACCACCCTCTTACTCTGTTCCTTAGCTGTAAATTCTTGACTGTTTTGTTATATTTGGAATTGACTCCAATTCAATAATGAAATCTCTTTTCTTCTATTGCAACAGTTTCTCATTGAAGTTAATCTTTACTATTATAGTTTGCAGCTCTCATTTTTGTGACAACATCCAGTGCCTTTTTTTTTTTTTTTTTTTGAAGTGGGCCTTGCTATGCAGTTCAGGCTAGTCTTGAGCTTACTTTGTAGCCCAGGCTGGTCTCAAACTTGTAATAACCCTCTTGCCTCAAACTCCTGACTTCTGCGATTATAGTCATGTTCCACCATGCCCGGCTTCCAGTGCCTTCTTTCTCATTGCTAACAACTAACACTCAAAGAACACTTGCTCTTGTTTGAGAAAACACAAGGCAATTCTATTTTTTCATTTTTCTTTCTTTCTTTCTTTCTTTCTTTCTTTCTTTCTTTCTTTCTTTCTTTTGTGCTGGGGACTGAATTCAATGCCTTGTGCACACTGAACATGTGCCTTTCCTCTGAGCTCTACCCATGGCCCGAAGGAAATTCTTAATAAATTTTAAAGGTAAACTTTGATATTTCATGAAAGGTCAATGTAATGCTAATCTCTCATTTCATTCATTTATTCAGAAGAATGTATTTCATATTTGCCAGGTACTACACCAGGTATTAAAATACAGTAATGAACAAAAATAGAAAAAAATTGTGACCATGGATTTTGCGTTCTAATGTAGGAAAACAAACTATAAACAGGCATATACAGTATGTTGCAGGAGGATTCCAAATTTGAGGCCAGCCTGAATTACTTGGTGAGATCAAATTTGGTCTACACAAGCAAAACTGTCTTAAAAAAGAAAGAGAGGCAGGACTGGGGGTTTAGCTTAGTAGCCTAAGTGCCTGCTTTGCAAATGTGAAGTCATGAGCTTGATTCCCAGTACCAAAAAAAAAAAAAAGAGAGAGAGAGAGAGAGAAAGTAGAGGAGAAAGAAAGGTAGAAAGGGAAGAGAGAGAGAGAGAGAGAGAGAGAAAGAGAGAGAGGAGTATCAAGGGCCATTCTATATAATTGTTGGGGGAAAATCATTTCACAATTAAATTGTGATTAGAACTTGTCTGAGGTTGTCTGACGCTTAGTGTCTTGCCATGTAGATCAGTTATGGTATATGGGAATATAATTCTGTGTACCTCCAGTCACAGTTGAGGCCTGAATGATATCCTTAGGCTATGATACCCCAGGGTAACATTTCATCAGCTGAAGACATCCTGGTTCCTGAAGAATCCAGTAGTAATAAAAATAGGGTTTCACCTTGTAGAAAGGACAAACTCCTTTTTAATCTATCAACTCTTCTCCCTGCCCTTATCAGCATAAAGATTCTTATCAGCATACAGTCACCACCACAGCCCTGAGTCTTCTGATAATCCCTCTGACCATTGTATACACCAAATAAATAATGGCTAGCTCAGAGTCTCTTTCTCTTTGCCTATCCTGAGAAACTGATCTCCCAGCCCCCCAGTTATGCATTACTAGATTTGTTTGTTTCCTATTTCATCCTTTATATCATAGCTTCTCATGTATGCAGTTGGGGATCATGGCCAGGTCCCCAGAAGAGGAGGGAAGAGAGGAAGATTGAGAGAAATATTGGAGTTCAGATGTGTGGTTCAGTTGGTATCATTCTCCTAGCCTATATAAGGCCCTGGGTTCAATCCCCAGGAGAAAAAGAAGAAAAAGTAAATTATTGTAGTAAGGGAAATATTTATTTGTGTGGAACAATGTCTCAGCAAAGAGAGGGAGGGGCTTGTGTTTTATAGAAGCAGCTAAACAAGGGAGCAAAAAAATCACCTAAGTTATGAAGGAAAGTGGAGGGTAATATAAGAGGAGCAAAGTAGCCCTTTGTGGTTATCCATTTCTTAGAACAAAAAAGGGTGGGGGTGGGGGCATTCACAAGTATCTTTATGTCCAGGAGCAAAGGGCTTCCATATAGGTAAACATTGCCCCTAGTTTTATTGTCTTGATTCTGAATTTTCAGAGTAGCTTGTTGTCTAAAGCTTTTAAGATAATAATGCAGGAAAGAGAAAACTATCCTTTTAGGCTTAGTTTAATGGTTGAATAATCTGTAACAAAAGACAGATTAAGGAGTACTTGAGAAGTTTAGTGGCTAAACCTGTTTACCTAGCATGGAGGGGCCCTGGGTTTGATCCTCAGTACTGTCAGAGAAATATAGATTAACTAAAGAAAAACATAGAAATGTACTTAAATTTTATGTAATGTAAGAAAATTAATAATAAAATGACCAGGCAAAGAAATTATTAAACTTGAAATTTTTTTTTATATAAGTTCTGATGAAAAGTGAGTAGTCATGAAGATATAAAGTAGAATAAAAAGGATATGATCTAATGATGATAAACTAGGGGAAACTTAACAAGTTCTGTGTGTTCAGATTATTTTTGGCTTGCCTCCAGAGATAAGGGTGTTCCTGTCTTCCACATTTAGGGAGGGACCTCTCACATGATTTCACTTAGGGAAGTCAGAAAATCATTTCTAGGTTTTTGGACCAACTTCAGGGGAGAAAGTTAAGGCAAAAGCCACTGGGACTTTCCCACTTCTGCCATTTTGTAAAATGCCTACAGCTTAAAATATTCAATATGCTAAACTACCGTATTTTGAGATACAGTAGTGTCCTAAACTCCATTAATACTATGGCATTCATACAAATATGTGTGAAAATATACATGAAAATCTCTCTAGAAAAAAACACAGGAAACTGTTACTAGCTATTTTATCTTTTAAGAGAAAAATAGGGGAACATGATGGTGAAAGGAAACTTCTTTTTAAACATTTTGAAATGAAGAAAGGTCTTCTTGCTAAGTTGTAATAAGAAACAGATTAACAAAAGAATCACACAAATTTACTTAATATACATAAGAGGCTTTGAAAATAAAAATGCAAACAAATGGAAATGTATATGTGTGTGAGTGTGTGTATGTATTAGTGTATTTGGAGTATATACATATATACACATGGGAGAGAGAGACAGAGAGAGAGAGAATTTGGTGCTGGGGATTAGACCCAGTACCTCTTATCTGCTAAAAGCCCCTTCTACCAATGAAAGACAGAGAGAGACATACAGAGAAATAGAGACAGAAAGAGAGAGACAGAGAGAGAGGAGAGAGGCCAAATCTGGGAGGTTGTTGTTTATTTTGTTTTAATAATAATTAATGCATATTAGTTTCTCAAATTAGTGAGTTTTACTATTGCATCTTCATACATGCATGTATTGTGCTTTGATCATATTCACCCTTCTAGTTTTTCTTGCTTTTCCTTTTCTTGTGCCTTAAACCTGTGTTTATTTATTTGTACCTTACTGACAATGGAATTCAGGTCTTCCAGAGTAATAGGCAAATGTCCTGTCACTGAGCTACATGCCCAGCCTTAAATCATTAGGTTTATATAATTCTTCATTTCATGGTGTGTGTGTGTGTGTGTGTGTGTGTGCATTCTGAGCTAGGACCAAACCCTGGGCCTTGCATATGCTAGGCAAGAGCTCTGCCAGTGAATTACATTCCCAGCTTTTCCACTGTTTTTTTTTTCTTTTTTTTTTTCTGGTACTGGGAATGAACTCAGGACCTTGGCCTTGCCAGGCAGGTGCTGTGCCACTGAGCTACATCCCTGACCCCTTCTGTGTATCACTGTGTTTTGGTTTCATGAAAAGTGCACAACTATGAGGAAATATAACAAAAGTAAAATGGTCTAAGAACATTAAACTGAGAACTTGGCATGGCTTATTAAGATTCTTCTGAGTGTCCTGTATCTTTAATTACTTTTCTCTATGTATGCACCTCTCAAATTCAGATCTTATGATGTACTTGAGGGTAGAGGAGGGGAAAGTGAAAGTGACCATCCTCATTCTTCCTTTTTCTTAAATGACAACATGAAATGTTTGGAGGTAAAGTAACCTTAGTTCCATCACTTTCTGTTCTTTTAGAATTTTATGGCCCTATGTATGCATTATTTTGTTAATATAAAAAGATACTAAGTGGGTATGGTAATTCATTCCTATAATCCTAGCCACTCTGGAAATTATGGCAAGAAGATCATGAGTTAGAGGCCAGGCTGTGCAACAGACTCTGTCTCACTCTTCTTTTTTGTACCTGGGATCGAACTCATGACCTTACACTTGCCAGGCAGGCACTTGTGCCACTGTGCTAAGCCCCCAGCTCCATAGAGTCTGTCTCTTATAAGAAAAATAAGGGGACCAAGTATGGCAGTCCAAGCCTATAATCACAACACTTGGAAGACTGAGGTAGGAGGATCACAAGTTCCACACCATCCTTTACTACACTGTGAGCTAAAGACTGCTCTGGACTATCTAACAAGACCCTGTTCTCACTAGGTAAAATGGTATAACAAGAAAGTAAGTCTCAACCTGTTAGACAAATGTCAAATTTGTATCTCATGATGCTGAAGAATGGGCTCAATGACAAAAGAAGTTAAGCATAGGAAAAGTTTACTGAAGGAAAGCTCCTGAGACACAGGAGAGGTCATGAAAGTGGGTGGCCATTGAGGCTATAGTCTAAGGGGTTTTATGCAGTAAATTTACATCACAGGTTGCCTTGGGTCAAAGTATAATTAACCTACAGAACTACAAGTGTAGTCACCTAGCTAATATTGATCTAACATAAAAGCAAGGTACCTAGCAAGGGTACATAGCACAGAAAAGAACAAAGGCATTCCTGGAAGGAGTAGAAATAAGAGTCAGAGTGTTCTAGTAATCTATATGTGTGTTACATTGTTCAGAATTATTGAACCAGATGGTGCTTGTTACAGTACAGTTGTTTGTCTCTGGGGAATCTTTCAGGCCTAGCCATTGTGTCTCCATCTTAGGGCCTCATTTCTATTCACTCATCCCCCAAGAAGCCTGGTGTGCCTCATCTCTGTCTTAACTCCATAATGAGCCTGTTTCCTTTCTAACTGCCTATCAATTTCTACATAATTTAGCTATCTGGGATAGTGGCATATGCTTGTAATCCCAGTATTTGATGGGCTGAGACAAGAGGATCACATTGAGTGAGCAAGTAGCCTGGTGAGAACCCCTGGGGATTTAGTGCCCAGTAAGGCAAGTGGAGCTTGTCAAGCAGATTTCCTTGGATTGGATGAATGACTGCCTCAAGTAATCAAAGAAAACCATTGGTTGAACATGAAAAGTAAAGATAAATTTTATTCAGTAACTATTAAAATATGAGGAAAAAAGAGATCTCCATATAGTACCAACTTCCATTCTGAATATTACAAGAACAAGAAGTTTTCACATCTAAAAAGTAAGTTGGGGGTCAGTGAGGGGAAAGTTACTAAGATGAAATACCTGGGTCAAAAGCACCAGACATGGTGATACATATCTGTAATCCTCCAATTTCAGCTTTTGGGAAAATGAGCCAGGAGGATCACTGTGAGTTAGAGGCCAGCCTGGAATACACAGTGATTCAGGACCAGCCTTAACTACATCGTGTGGTCCTGTCTCAAAATTCAACAAAACAAAAAAACAAAAAAACAAACAAGCAAACAAAGAAAGAAATATCAGGGATAAGGATTCTACCTAAACTGACTGGATATTTTTGCTGAAGATTAGCCAGGGTAAAAAGATATCAAGATGGAAAGAATCTTGCTAAACTTACCAAGCACAATATAGTTAAATCCCAAATCCTTAGTACTTACTAAAACTGTACTAAGAGAGACAAGGAGAGTGCAGTGGTGAAGCCTAATCAAAAAGCAAATTCAATTGAGTCAGCCTAAGGAGGGAAACTGTTAGATGCTTTGTAGATGAAGGAACAGAAAATTAAGACATCAAAGTTTCCAATTTCTTTACTCTTCCCTAGGAAGTAAATAAATGTAGTATTTCCAGTTTATCAGCTGGTCTTCTCAACTAGAAAAGAAAGAGAGGCTAAACTAATCATCTATAACCTATATAATAAAGAGTGAAAAGGTGTGTTTATGGAGACCACTATGAAGCAGATCTCAGCAGTATTTAAACCACCTGGCTTTCTATATTTACTTGTGAGTCTGTTCAAGGCCTAAGCCCCTTGTCTGGATATGGTTAGTAGCTTCATAGTAAGTGAACTTCTATGAATCACAGATATTGTCTGAGGCCTGTAATGGCCTGTAATACCTTTAGACCTCAAAAGACAAGACAAAGCCAAAACTGAGGATGCCTGGCTCCCACCCCAATTAACAAGATAAAGATCTTAGCTACTGACATCTTAGTCCTGCAGTGAAAGTAAACATAGAGATAAGATAGTTCTCCTAAATTAACACAATTTATTTTTTTAGAAATCCTTTAGCAAAGGCCCAAAGTCCTGCTCAGTTTCCCCTCTAACCCCTTTGCTTGTTTGAACACCAAATAAATATGGGCCACTCAGAGAAGTTCTTTGTCTTAGCCCCCAGATAATCTTGAATTGTGCTAGAGGGTTTTGATCCTCCTGGAGCCCTAAAAACCTATCACTTTTCTCTTTTATTTAAGTCTTCACAGTCCATGGGCTTGATAAGTGTGTGATAGTGTGTGTGTGGGAGGAGGGAGAACACAAGAGTATTTAGAACCATTTTTTTGGTACCAGGAATTGAACTTTGGACCTTGTGCTTACCAGACAGGAGCTTATGCTGCTGAACTGTATCCCTGGCCCTAGAGCCATTTTTTGTAAGCAAGAAGCAAAGAAGCTATAGAAGGTTTAAAAGGGTTGAAAAGAGAGGATGTAACAAGTTTGTGGCTATATAAAAAATTAAATCCACTTCATACCTTTAAAGAGATACAAGAGGAAAAGAGGAGATATAAGAAAAAAATGAGAGGCTGGGGGTTTAGTTTAGTGGCATAAGTACCTGCCTGATAAGTGTGAGATCATGAATTATATCTCAGGTACCAAAAAGCAAAGCAAAAAAAAAAAAAAAAAAAGTAGAACAGCATCTTAAATTATTTAAAATTTCAGCCAAGTACAGTGGAATACTTTGTATTTCCAGCTGGTTGAGTGACTGAGACAGGAGTATGGTAAATTCATGGCTAACCCAGGCAATTTAAGGAGAACATGTCTTTAAACGTATGGGCTAATAAAGAAGGATAAACTGGAGAGTTTTATAGATAAATGGATGCAACTTGAGACTATACTCATTAGTGAAACAAATAAGACACATGTGTAAACATCTTATTATCTCTGTGAGAAGCTGAATTAACACATGTATATACATATATGTGTATAAAAAATTTAAGATGGTTATACTACTGATTTCTCTGATTTCACTGAAGACAAAGATTTGTGCTGGTACTGTTCAAACAATTGAATACAGATGTTGTGTCCTCTAGGTGAATTCTTTGAGGATGACAATGCTCAATATATGTATCATTGTTGCCCCCTGATAAACACATTTTAAATTTTGCTTTAGTTTCTCCTCCTCCTCCTCCTCCTCCTCCTCCACCTACTGCTTCACCCACCAAACCAGGGAGCTTAGTAGAGGTAAATGCAGAGTGAGCTTAGTAGAGGTAAATGCAGAGGAGAATGAGGGCAGCAAACATGTAATATCATACATGGCCTCATCAGAAATAAAGAAATACTTCTGTGACCTCATTGCCAAATTTAAATCTGAAATTCTAACTCAGATGAAGCAAGATATAAGAAGATTAATAAAAGAAATCCTGGGTAATCCTCAAGTAGACACAAAAGAAAAAATGGAGGAAAACGGAGAGGGGAGAGAAGCCTTTGATGAAGAATATAAACAACATCTAGAATACATGAAACATATCTAAAGTGAATATCAGGAAATTAAAAACTTCATTGAAAGCTGGAAAAACCTTTTAACAGAAACTAAAGACAAACTTTCAAAACTTGAAGATAGATTTGCAACATATGATCATGAAAGGAAGGATCTCTTAAAAATAACAAGGAAACAGGAAGCAACTATACAAAGGCTAGAAGATGACAAGAGGATTAATAACCTAAGAATAAAATATTTGAATGAAGATGCAGCAACAAATATAAATGAAATAAAATGTCTATTCACAGAAATAAATAAGGAAAACTTCCCAAACATAGGTAACCAAAGTGAAGTTCAGATAAACGAGGCACACAGAACTCCAGCCAGCTACAACCAAAACAGATCTACACCCAGACATATAATAATCAGGATCCCAGAAATCCATCACAAGTACAGAATATTAAAAGCAGTCAGAGAAAAGAAACACATTGCCTATAAAGGAAAACTCATCAAAATCACAGCGGACTTCTCAATGCAAACCATCCAATCAAGAAGAGCTTGGAGCAAAAGATTCCAAGCCCTGAAAGAAAATAACCTCCAAGCCAGAATGATGTACCCTGCAAAACTCTCTCTCAAAATTAATGGAGAGACAAGATATTTCCATGACAAAGAGGAACTGGGGGAGTTTGTGACCATCAATCCAACCCTGCAAAGAATACTGAAGGACATTCTAGAGAGAGAGAAGAAAACCACCAGGGTTTCAGAAAGGCTTCAAAGAAAAAGGAAGACAGTGTAATGAAGGGGAAAAGTAAACAAACAACAGTGACAGACAAATAGCATAGCAGAGATAAGACACAGAAGATTGGTTATATCGCTGTTTTATCTTGACTGATTTTATTTGAAGCTGGTATGCTTGACAGTGTTGAGTCTGAGAATAGGGGCAACTACTCTGAAGATGACAAGATTCAATAGGATACCCATTCTGGTTTGATTGTTAACTGCCACTGAAGTCCTCTAATGTCTCCAATGTTTAGATTTTATTAATAGTGTAATGCAATGCTAAGTTTAATAATACTATGTTTGATGATATAGACAGTTTTATTGAAAATGACCAAAGACATCATAGTAACTACCATAGATCCCCTAGTATTATGATTTTATATGTCCTTTTCATTATGTGTTTCTCTAGGAATTTGTATTGTTGACTTGTTTTGATTTGTTTCTCCCTCTAATACAGAAAGGCTAGGTATATATGTATAGACTTATACATGTGTAAACTTCTAAACAGTTTATGAGAAAGGATTATGGCTATTGTAAAGGAAAAAAAGGGAGGAAAAGAAAGTATTCTAAAGGATATAACTATATGTATGTTTAAGTGTGTAGGATTGATAACCATATTACTAAGTTTTTGTTGGATAGATGAACAAAACTGGTTGCAGTCTCACTGTTTAAACATCCACTTTATACGCTTTACTTTTGTAACTTGAAAAACTACTTCTAAGAGGAAAATATGTAATTATCAACTACTGATTTCTTACTGGTTTCTATTTTTGTTTTGTTTGTTTTGTTTTGTTTTTGAAATTTTGTATTATTTCTAAACTCTGTTTTAATTTTTTCTTTAAATAAAATGTTTTTAAAAGGGGAAAAAAAAGTAAATGCAAAAGAACTGAGATTGTCCCATGCTTGATATTGGATCATAGTGCCATGAAACCAGAAATTAATGATAAAAGAAACTGCAAAACCCCCACAAATACATGGAAATTGAATAATACACTCTTGAGTAAACAGTGGGTCACAGAGAAAATTAAAGAATAAATTAAACAATATCTACAAGCAAACAAAAATACAAATACAACTTACTGAAACATGTGGGATGCAATGAAAGTGGTCCTCAGAGAAAAATTTATTGCCCTGAGTTGCCACATTTGGAAAACAGAATGAACACAAATAAACAACCTAATACTGCACCTCAAACATCTAGCAAACGAAGAGTAAGCCATGCCCAAAGCCAAAAGAAGGCAGGAAATTATAAAGATTACAGCAGAAATTCATGCAATAGAGACTAAGAAAACAATACAATAAGAGTTGGTTCTTTGAAAGAATAAAATTGATAAGCCCCTAGCCAACCTAATTTAAAAAAGGAAAGAAAAGACTCAAATTCATGCAATATGGAAAGAAAAAGGTGAAATCACTATAGACTCTGTGGAAATACAGAAGATCATTAACACCTATTTTGAAAACCTCTACTCTCATAGGTTTGATAACACAGAAGAAATGGACAGATTCCTAGAAACATATGAGCCACCAAAACTGGATCAAGATGTAAAACTGCTAAATAACCCAATTTCTATTAATGAAATTGAAAATGTAATTAAGTCCTTACCAACAAAGAAAAGCCCAAGCCCAGACAGATTCACTGCGGAATTCTACAAGAAATACAAATAAGACTTAATGCCAACACTCCTCAAACTCCTTAATGAAATTGAAAGAGAAGCAATTTTCCCTAAGTCATTCCTGGAAGGAAATATTACCCTAGTACCAAAACCTAAGAAAGAGCCAACTAAAAAAGAGAACTAGTGAGTGCTGCAAGCCTGCTTACAATATAAAGGGTGGAAAAGAGGCTTGCTCCCCCCTTTTTTGCTCTTGTTGCTTTTGCTATCTTCCTCCTCCATGAATGGTTGACAGGCAGCCATGCTGAAACTTCCAAAAACTGTAAGCTAAATAAACCTTTCCTCTCTTAATTTTGAGTGCAAGTATTTTGTCTAAGCAATGAAAGAGAAATACCTAAGGCACTGGGATTACAGATTCAATATGGATAGTATAGAAGAACCTCAGAAAAAAGTTTTTAAGGCTCAAAAAACAATGAGAGTGAGTGATCAGCAACAGCTTGAAGCAGTATATAAAGTCAAAGAAGAACTATTGAAAACTGATGTTAAGCTTTTAAATGGTAGCCATGAAAATGGAGATTTGGACCCAACCTCTCCTTTGGAAAATATAGATTACATTAAAGATAAGGAAGAAGTTAATGGCATTGAAGATACTTGTTTCAGTTCTGAAGAAAGTAAAACAGAATGGAAAGAAAAACCCTGTATTGTACATGTTAATGTAAAAAACAAGCAAGATGATGATTTGAATGAGCCTTTGTCTTCTAATAAAATAACTCCTGAACCAACTTCTAAACTGACAACTGAGCCAGCTTCTGGTGATCTAGCCTCTAGTGAGCTGGCCAGTGGAGATCCAGCCTCTGGTGATTCCACTTCTGGTGATCTCACTACCAGTGATGCATCCTCTGGTTATCTGGAGAACTTAGCTCTAGTGATCCTGCTACTGGTGAATTAGTTTCTAGTGAACCTGTTTCTGATGAACAAGTTCCTAGTGAAAGAGCCTCTGGTGAACCAGCTGCTGGTAATTGTGCCTCTGATAATCTATCTTCTGGTGATCCACCCTCTGTTGATCCTTCTAGTAGTGAATTGGCCTCTGATGAGTTGCCCTCTGGTGAGGTGGCCCCTGATGATCTGGCCTCTGCTGAACTGGCTTCTTGTGATCTGGCCTATGGTGAACTGGGCTATAGTGAACTGACTTCTGAATCTGCCTTTGATCCCATCCTTGAATCAAGTTCTGCACCAGTTTGTGAACCAGTTGTTGAAATAGACAGTACAGAACAAAGTTGCAATAAAGGTAATGATCTTCTTGAAAAAAATGAGGATGATGAAACTTTAGGCCAAATTCAGAATAAGGACTCAGTTATGAGAAAAAGAAAGCTGATAGTAATATTGATAGTAATGAAGAAACTCCAGAAACAAGTGATACAATTATTTGCTCAGGTCTATCTCCTGAAAATGAAAAGAAGGAAGAAGATCCTATCACAGAACTTGCTCTTGGAGAAAAGGCTGTATCTAGCAGTATGGAAAATGACCAAGGTAAAAAGAATGAAGGTGAAAATTCTTCAGACCTTGTGGAAACCATTAGTGAAAATGTACAAGTGACAAAAATGAGACTGTCTTAGAAAATACTGATTCTATGGAGACAGATGAAATTATTCCTATTTTGGAAAAACTTGCACCTGCTGAGGATGAACTTACCTGCTTTTCTAAAACTTCTCTCCTTCCAATTGATGAGACAAATCCAGATTTGGAAGAGAAAATGGAAGTTTCATTTGGTTCACCATCTAAACAAGAAAGTAGTGAAAGTTTGCCTAAAGAAGCCTTTTTGGTCCTTTCTGATGAAGATATATTTCATGTGATAAAGATGAGTCAGAAATTGTATCACAAAATGAAACATGTTCTTCAGAGGTAGAGAGGAATGAAAAAGACAGCAAAGCTGAGCAAGAAGAAGAGCAAGTGATAGATGAAGATGAAAGACCTTCTGAGAAAAGTGAATTTCCTGGAAGAAAACGTTCTAAATCAGAAGAAATGGCTAATGTACAGTCTAAACATCGTTGTCAATATATTGAAGAAGAATATGAGGCAGAATTTCAAGTAAAGATTACAGCCAAAGGAGACATTAACCAGAAGCTTCAAAAGGTTATGCAGTGGTTACTGGAAGAAAAATTGTGTGCACTGCAGTGTGCTGTCATTGATAAGACTTTAGCAGAATTGAAAACAAGAGTGGAGAAGATTGAATGTAACAAGAACACAAAACAGTTCTTACTGAACTACAGGCCAAGATAGCCAGGTTAACCCAATGTTTTGGAGCAGCCAAAGAAGATCTTAAGAAGAGGCAAGAGAATCCACCATACCTACCTATATCACCTGAAAAATCTGCCACTTATACCACCAGCAATAATAATGTGGCCTACAGAAATGCAAGCACAGTAAGACAGATGTTGGAGTCCAAAAGAAGTGTGAGAGTGCACCGCCATCTTTTCAAACTCTTGTGAACACAATATCTTCAACCAGTCTCATCACTCCTCTAGCAGTTGTCATTAGCCAACCTAAATTGCAGAATCCAGCAAACTTGGGTTCTCAGACAGCAACATCAGTTCTTCCTGCACCCAATACAGCTACAGTAGTTGCAACTACTCAGGTGCCTACTGGAAATCCTCAACCTACAATTTCTCTACAACCTTTACCAGTGATTTTGCGTGTTCCTGTTACCATATCCTCCTAGCCTCAGCTCCTACAGAGCCATCCAGGGACTTTAGTAATCAATCAGCCATCTGGAAGTGTTGAGTTTATTTCTGGGCAAAGCCCACCTACAGTGAGTGGTCTTACCAAAAATTCAGTATCCTTGCCATCCTTGCCAAATCCCTCTAAACCAAACAACAGTCCTTCTGTGCCCAGTCCTAGTATTCAAAGAAACTCTCCTGCCAATGCTGCACCATTAGGAACAACACTTGCTGTACAAGCTGTTCCAACAGCACACTCTATTGTGCAAGCCACAAGGACTTCCTTACCTGCAGTGGGCCCATCAGGACTCTATAATCCATCAAATAATCAAGGTCCTATACAGATGAAAATTCCAAGTTCTGCTTTTAGTACTCCATCTTCTGTGGAACAAAGCAGCACTACCACTCCAAGAATTGAAAACCAGACAAATAAACCAATAGATACTTCTGTTAGTAAGAAAGCAGCTGATAGCACAGCACAGAGTGGAAAAACCACTGGCAGTGATTCAGGTAGTGTCATTGATCTCACTGTGGTTGACAAAGAAGGTGGATCTTCACAAGAGTCCGAAAAAGTCACTTACACTACCGTGTCAACCATGGGTTCTTCTCAACCCGTATCTCAACTGTTGCAACCCATACAAGCAGCACCACCTCTTCAGCCATCTGGGGTGCCAACAAGTGGACCATCTCAAACTACCATACACTTACTACCTACAGCTCCAACCACAGTGAATGTAACACATCGTCCAGTAACTCAGGTGACCACAAGTCTCCCTGTACCTAGAGCTCCTACAAGCCATCAGGTGGTTTATACAACTCTCCCAGCACCACCTGCTCGGGGACCCCTGTGAGGAACTGTTATGCAGGCTCCTGCTGTTCGTCAGGTCAATCCTCAAAATAGTGTTACTGTTCGAGTGCCTCAACCAACCACATACGTTGTAAACAATGGACTAACCCTGGGATGAGCAGAACCTCAGCTCACAGTGCATCACCAACCACCACAAGTGCATACTGAGCCCCTGCACCCTGTGCATCCAGCACCCTTACCAGAAACCCCACAACCACAGCATCTGCCCCCAGAAGCTGTCAGCAAATCTCTGCCTCAGAAGCCACACTTGAAGTTAGCACAAGTTCAGAGTCAGAATGGCATTTTACTGTCATGGAGTGTCCTGGAGGTGGATCAAAGCTGGGCGGCTGTTGATAGTTATCACCTCTATGCTTACGACGAGGAGCCCAGTACCACCGTTTCCGCACAGTGGAAGAAGATTGGGGAAGTGAAGGCTCTGTCCTTGCCCATGGCATGCACTCTTACTCAGTTTGTGTCTGGCAGCAAGTACTACTAAGCAGTCTGAGCCAAGGATATTTATGGACATTTTGGACCTTTCTGTGATCCTCAGTCAACTGATGTGATCTCTTCTTTGCAGAGCAGTTAAACCTTGGAGTTTAAAACTTTGTCTTTTCCTGTTTCAGAAGTTCTACTTTTTAGTCTTGGTTTTAATCTTGTGCATGTTACCCAATGTAAAATCCACATTGTGAAAGATTTCTTGGACTGATGTGTGTATACACTACATTTGTTTATAACCAGAAGCAAAGTAAACTCAGCCTATAAAGCAAAAAAAAGAGAGATAAATAAATACTAATCTCCATAATGAACATATATGCAAAAACTCTCAATAATATATTGGCAAACAGGATGCCACAAATCATCAAGAAGATTATACACCACAACCAAGGGGGATTCATCCCAGGCATGAAGGGATGATTCAATGTACATAAATCAATACATGTAATTCACCATATCAATAGAGCCAAAAATAAGAATCACATGATCATTTTTGTAGATGCAGAAAAAGCTTTGATAAGACCCAACACCCATTTATGATAAGAAACTTACAGAGAATTGGAATAGATGATCTTTACCTCAATAAGATAAAGGCCATGTACAACAAACCAACAACCAGCATCATATTAAATGGACAAAAACTGAAAGATATTATCTTGAAATCTGGCACAAGGCACAAGACAAGGATGTCCCTTATCACTGCTCCAATTCACCACAGTACTGGAAATACTAGCCTGAACAATTAGACAAGAGAGAGAAATAAAAGGAGTAAAGATAGGAAAAGAGGAAGTTAAATTATCATTATTTGCAGATAACATGATATTCTATATAGAAGACCACCAAAACTCCATTGAAAGACACCTAGATATCATAAAGAAATTCATAAATGAAGCTGGATACAATCTCAATACTCAAAAATCAATTGCATTCCTATACACTAAAAACAAAATGACCAAGAAAGAAATAAGAGAAGCCACACCCTTCACACTAGCATCCAAAAAAATGAAATACTTAGGAACTAATCTAACACAAGACGTAAAAGCCTTATACAGGGAAACTTATAATACCCTGAAAAAAAAATTGAAGAAGACCTTGGAAAATGGAAAGACATCCCTTGTTCATGGACAAGAAGAATAAATTTGGGGAAAATGGCCATTCTTCAAAAATTGATATACAGATTCAATGCAATCCCAATGAAAATGCCACTAACATACCTCACAGATCTAGAGAAATCACTCCTAAAATTCATCTGGAACAAGAAGAGACCTAAAATAGTAAAGGCAATTCTAAGCAGCAAAGGCAAGGCAGGAGACATCACAATCCCTGGCTTTAAGTTATACTACAAAGCTATTGTAATAAAATCAACATGGTACTGGAATAAAAACAGACTTGAAGATCAATGGAAAAGATTAGAAGATACAACCACAACTACAAACACACTCAACCACCTTATCTTTGATAAAGGGGCCAAACATGTTCACTGGAAGAATGCTAGTCTCTTCAATAAATAGTGCAGGAAAAATTGGCTATCCATGTGCCAAAAACTAAAACTAGAGACATGCCTACCACCATGTACTAAAGTAAAATCTAAATGGATCAAAGATCTAAATATTGAAACAGAAACGCTAAATCTGTGGGAAGACAAAGTAGGTAAAAATCTTGAAGACATAGGGGTAAATAGAGAATTCATGAACAAGAAACAAACTGCAGGGGAAATACTTCCAGTATCAATAACTGGGATCACCTCTTATTAACGAGTTTATAAATATCTAAATAAATCTCCAGCATAGTGAAAATAAAACCCACAAACTGGAAAAAAATCTTAGTGAAATGTCCCTCAGACAAAGGGCTTCTGTCTAGAACTTATAAAGAATTAAAAAAAAATTCAGACCCTCTAAATTCAAAGACCCAATCCAAAAATCTGCATCTGAGATGAACAAACAGTTCTCAGATGAAGAAATACAAATGGCAAATAAACACATCAAAAAATGTTCATCATCATTGGTCATTAGAGAAATGCAAAAGGAAACCACACTGAGATTCCATCTCACTCCAGAAAGAATGGCCAGGATCAAGAAAACTACCAACAACAAATGCTGGAGAGGCTGTGAGGAAAAAGGAAGTCTTCTGCACTGTTGGTGGGAGTGTAGACTGGTGCAACCACTGTGGGAGTCAGTCTGGAGATTCCTCAAAAAGCTGAGTTTGGAAATCTCATTTGATCCAACTATTCCATAGCTAGGCATATTCTCAGAAGAAATGAAAATATCATATCACAGTGATATGTGTGCACCATTGTTTATAGCAGCACAATTTGTAATACCCATATCTTGGAAACAACCTAAGTGCACATCAACTGAGGAATGGATAAAAAAATGGTGGCCCTTTTAGAGAAATTACTACAGATCCCATGGAAATTGAAAAGATTATGAATACCTACTCTGAAAATCTCTACTCAGATAGAGTGGAAAACACAAAGGAAATGGACAGATTTCCAGAAACATATGAACTACCAAAGCTCAACCAAGAAGATATAGCAATTTTGAACAACCCAGTATCAGCTATTGAAATTGAAAACATAATTAAAAACTTACCAACAAAGAAAAGCCCAGGTCCCGATGGATTCACAGCTGAATTCTACAAGAAATTTAGAGAAGATTTCATGCCAATACTCCTCAAACTCTTCCATGAAATTGAGAAAAAATCAATCCTCCCTAAAACATTCCTTGAGGCAAGTATGACTCTGATACCAAAACCAGAGAATGATCCAACCAAAAAAGAGAACTATAGGCCAATCTCACTAATGAACATTGATGCAAACATTCTCAACAAAATACTGGCAAGTAGAATGCAGCAAATCATCCGGAAGATTATACATCATGACCAATTGGGGTTCATTCCAGGAATGCAGGGATAGTTTAATGCACACAAATCAATAAATGTAATACAGCACATCAACAGAGCCAAAAACAAAAACCACATGGTCATCTCAATAGATGCAGAAAAAGCTTTCGACAAAGTCCAGCACATGTTGATGATAAAAACCATTCAGAAACTCGGAATACATGATGTCTACCTCAAACTTATAAAGGCCATCAATGACAAAACTAGAGCCAACATTATGTTAAATGCACAAAAACTGAAAGCTATCACTTTAAAATCAGGAACAAGACAAGGATGTCCACTATCACCACTCCTTTTCAATATCATTCTGGAAACACTAGCCAGGGCAATCAGACAAGGGAGAGAAATAAAAGGAGTAAAGATAGGAAAGGAAGAAGTTAAATTATCGCTATTTGCAGATGACATGATACTCCATATAGAAGATGCAAAAAACTCCATTAAAAGACTATTAGAGGTAATAAAAAAGTTCAGCAGTGTAGCTGGATACAAAGTCAATGCTCAAAAATCAATAGCATTCCTGTACACAAACAAAAAACTCACTGAGAGAGAAATTATGGAAATATCGCCCTTTACAATAACATCTAAAATAATGGAATACTTAGGAATCAACCTAACTAAAAGTGTAACAGACCTATATGCTAAAAATTATACTATGCTGAAAAAGGAGATTGAAGAGGATATTAGAAAATGGAAGGACAATCCCTGCTCTTGGTTAGGAAGAACCAAAATTGTGAAAATGGCCATGCTCCCAAAACTGTTATACAGATTTAATGCAATCCCAATCAAAATACCATTGACATACCTCACAGATCTAGAGAAAACACTCCTAAAATGCATTTGGAAACAGAAGAAAGCTAGAATAGCAAAGGCAATTCTAGACAACAAAAGCAAGGCAGGAGGCATCTCAATTCCTGACTTGAAACAGTACTACAAAGCCACAATGATAAAATCAGCTTGATACTGGCAAAGAAATAGACCTGAGGATCAATGGAACAGATTAGAAGATGCAAGCACAACTACAAAGACACTCAGCCACCTGATATTTGACAAAGGGCTATATATGTCCACTGGAAGAAGGATAGTCTCTTTAATAAATGGTGTTGGAAAAATTCGCTCTCTACATGCCGAAGACTGAAACTAGATCCAAGCCTATCACTATGCACAAAACTAAAGTCTAAATGGATCAAAGACCTCAATACTAAAACAGAAACACTAAATCTACTGGAAGACAAGGTAGGTAGAAGTCTTGGAGACATAGGGGTAGGCAGAGAATTCATGAACAAAATGCAAACTGAATGCAAAACACTTCAAAGAATCAACAAATGGGATCTCACATTATTGAAAAATTTCTACACTTCAAAGGAAATCACCAACAGAGTGGAAAGAAAACCCACAGAGTGGGAAAGAATTTTAGCCAGCAACCCCTCAGACAAAGGACTTGTGTCGAGAACATATAAAAAATTGAGAAACATCAAGCCCCCCAAATTCAAAGACCCTCTCCAAAAAATGGGCATCTGAGATGAACACACATTTCTCAGATGAAGATATACAAATGGCAAATAAATACATGAAGAAATGTTCACCATCACTGGTCATTCGAGAAATGCAAATTAAAACAACATTGAGATTCCACCTCACTCTGGAAAGAATAGCTGCCATCAAGAAATCAACTGATAACAAATGTTGGCAAGGCTGCAGGGAAAAAGGAACACTGCTCCACTCTTGGTGGGAATGTAGACTGGTGCAACCATTATGGAAATCCGTATGGAGAATTCTCTGAAGACATGGATTGGAAGCCCCATTCAATCCAGCTATTCCCCTCCTGGGTATCTTCCCCAAAGAACTGAAAAGTTCATATCACAGTGATATATGTGCACCCATGTACATAGCTGCACAATTTGTGATAGCTAAATCCTGGAAACAACCAAGATGCCCATCAACTACAGAGTGCATGAAAATGATGTGGCATTTTTATACAATGGAATATTACTCAGCTATAAAAAGGATGATCTTGAGGCTTTCATAGGTAAATGGAGACAACTTGAGACTGTCCTCATTAGTGATATAAATAAGAATCATATTTATAAATATCATATTGTGTCTCTAGTGTAAAAAGTAAACAAGAACTATAAGTGTAATAAAACCAAAACGTGTAATTGCTATTGTAAAAAAGAGAGGAAAAGAAAGTGCTCTAAGGGATATAACTGCATGTATATTTGAGTGTGTAAAATAGATGACCATATTGCTGAATCTTTGTTGGATCTTTGAGCAGAACTGTTTGTAGTCTGACTTTTTGAATGTTTCCTATGTACCCTTTGACTTTGTAACTTGAACAGCTACATCCAGGATGACAGTATGTAATTGATAAATTACTGATTTCTTAGTGGGGCTTTTTCTCATTTTCCTTTTTTTCTTTCTTTTTCTTTCTTTCTTTTAGAATTCTGTATTGTTGCTACCCTTTTTTCTGTTTGGCTTTTTTTTTCTTCTCTTTAAATAAAATTTTTCAAATGCACAATTGCTATTGTAAAAAAGAGGAAATAAGAAGTGTTATAAAACATATAGCTGCATGTATGTTTAGGTATGTGGGATTGATAACCATTTTTCTAGGTTTTTGTTGGATTGTTGAACAGATCTGTTTGTGCTCTCACTGCTTGAGTGTCCACTTTGTGTGCTTTAATTTTGTAACTTGAAAAAGTATTTCTAAAAGAACAATATGTAACTTGTCAACTAGTGATTTCTTACTGTTTATCTTATTTTCCTGATATTCTGCTATATTTATATCTTTTTTCTGTTTTTTTTCTCTTTAAATAAAAAAAAGAAAAATTTGTGGTCCTTTTATACAATGGAATACTACTCAGCTATAAATAATGATCACATTGTGACACTTATAAATAAATGGATGCAACTTTAGACCATACTCATAAGCAAAATAAATCAAAATCACATATATAAATACCATATAGTCTCCCTAGTCTAAGAAATGGTAAGAGTATGTAAGATTTTATGGTAATCATGGTTCCCCATTATATTGCTTTGAAGTCTTATAATGTTTTCATTCAATGGTTGCAATGGTTTTATTTTGTTTTGTTTGACCTTAGTATGTGTGATGTTATAAACACTTACTTTGAAGAAAACAAGACATTATTGCAGACATTTCTGATTTAATATCATCTTGCTTTGAAGTCCTACTGTGCTTTTTTGTTCCTATTACCATTGGTTCCATCATGTGTGTCTTATTTGATTTTAATATGTATGATAGTATAAAAAAATTTTTATGGAAAATGAAATATTGCAGTAACTATTATTACTTTTCTGTTATTTGGTTCAGAATGCTTTGTAATACTTTCATTCTCTTGAATGGCTTTATTCTATTTTGTTGTGTTTGATTTTATTGTGCATGAAGCTATGCTCATCTATTTCAAAGAAAAAGACATTATGCTAGCTACTGTTATTATCCAATTGTCATGTTGTGAAGTGCTGTGTTTTGTTCTGATCTGCTTTTTTCTGTCCTCTTTTGTTTTTTTCTGTAAAATAAAAAGGGGGTGTGTGCTGGGGAGACTGGGCATTGTATTTCAGTGGCTGAGTGTTTATTAGTGTATGTAATACCTTATCTTCTATTTTTAGCCATACACACACATACATATGTACATACATAAATCTCTTTACAATATACTTTTTTGAGACATAGTCTCAATATGTTGTCTAGGCTGGACTTGAAGTTTCTGTGTAGCCCAAGATGGCCTGGCATTTGTGATCCTGCTGCCCCAACCACTAGAATGTTAGGAATACAAGCATATGCCACCATATCTAGTGAATTCACTTATTTGAATACAATTCCTCTCAATAAGTGGAGCACAGGCATTTAGTATTCATAATAATTAGCTTCTGGATATATTTTATAGTAATAAATTATTATGGAGTCATAGTCTACCTAAATCTAAACATGCCATAGATCTGAGCCAAGAAATGTCCATCCAGAGTGTTAGAAAAATCATGCAAAGACACCATTTCTGGGCTCCTCTGCAGTGGATATTTCAAGAGCACACAGTCCACAGCCAGTGAGCCCCTCAGTACCACCTGCTAACACTTCACAGCTTTCTTCCTTTGTCTCATAACCATGTCAACCAATGAGAATGCTAATTCCCCAGCTGCCCAGTTGAAACAATTCAAGAACAAGGGAAAAGACAGTACCAAAATGAGGCGGTGATGCATAGAAGTTAATGTGGAACTGATGAAAGCTAAGAAGGATGGCAAAATGCTGCAAAGGAGAAATGTAATCTCCTTTCCTGATGATATTACTTCATCACTGCAGGAAAACCACAATGACCAGGGCACTGTGAATCAGACTGTTGATGACATTGTCAAAGGTATAAATAGCAATAAACTGGGCCAGATCCAATCTACTCAAGCTGCTAGGAAACTGCTTTCTCATGAAAAACCCCGATAGATCACATAATCCAGGCTGGTTTGATACCAAAATTTGTCTTTCTTGGGCAGATATGACTGTAGTTCCATTCAGTTTGAATCTGCTTTGGCACTCAATAACATTGCTTCCAGATCATCAGACCAGATTAAGGCTGTGATGGATGGAGGTGCTATCTCAGCACTAATATCTCTCTTGGCATCTCCCCATGCTCACATCAGTGAACAGATGTCTGGCCTCTAGTAAACACTGCAGGTGATGGTTTAGTTGTCCAAAACTTGATTATCAAGCATGGTACAATTGACCCACTCTTGGCTCTTCTTGCTGTTCCTAATATGTCATCTTTAGCAGGTGGTTACTTACCTAATCTTACCTGGACAACTTTAAAACCTTTTCCACAACAAGAATTCTGCCCCCTCTTTAGATTCTGTTGAGCAAATTCTTCCTACCTTGGTTTATCTTCTATACACAATGATCTTGAAGTATTAGCAAATATGTGCTGGGCTATTTCTTACCTTACCAATGGTCCAAATGAACACATTGAAGTGGTTTTTAAAATGGGAGTTGTGCTTCATCTGGTGAAGCTTCTAGAATCAAATTAATTATCCATTATAACTCCCACTCTAAGAGCCATAGGAAATATTATCACTGGAACACATGAACATACTCAGATTGTGATAGATGCAAGAGTACTCACTGTCTTTCCCAGCCTGCTCATTCACCCCAAAATTAATATTCAGAAGAAAGCTACATAGTCAATATCAAACATCACAGCCAGTCAGCAGGACCAGACACAGCAAGTTGTATAGCATGGGTGAGTCTCGTTCCTCATCAGTGTTCTCTCTAAGGCAGACTTTAAGAGACAAAGGAAAGATATGTGGGTTGTGATCAACTATACAAGTGATGGCACAGTTGAACAGGTTGCACACCTTGTTAATTGTAGTACAATAGAACATTGTTGAACCACTTAACTGCAGAAGATAAAAAAATTATTCTTGTTATTCTCGATGCCATTTCAAATATCTTTCAGGCTACCTAGGTACTAGGTGAAACTGAGAAGGTTAGTATAATTATTGAAGCATGCAGAGGCTTGACAAGATTGAATTTCTACAGAACCAAGAAATTGAGTTTGTATACAAAGCATCATTAAACTTGATTCAGAAGTATTTCTCAGTAAAGGAAGAAGAAGATCAGAATATTGTGCCAGAGAGTACCTCTGAAGGCTATGCTGTCCAAATTCAGAACAGGGATCCTGACATCTTTCACTTCTAGGCATACAGCTGAGGGAGACATCAGTTTTTGTTGTGTACTATGTTTATAATAAGTTTGTCTGTTTCTATACTAAGAACTCTTGTTTTTTAATTGTGACTTGTAGCACTTTTTACAATGAAAATGTACTTAAACAGTTTTAAACTATACATACTGTATGAAGCTTCTAAAAAAGAAAGAAAGAATGAAAGGAAAAAAATAAAATAATGCAAAAAAATTGAGATTTGCTCACCATGAGCAAGAATAGAGCCTGAAATATCCTCTCCAGAGGACATGGACATGGAAGAGAGCTGAATTCTTTGCCTTAATAATGGGCATAGTAACCATCAGGAGAGAGTGTTTCAAGTGAAAATTGATCACATGTTTATTGAGAAGTTTCTAAATAAAAATTCCTATGACAAATGCCAAGGGAAATGCTGGAGGCTGAGGATGAGGCTTAGGAGTAGAGAACTTTCCCACCAAGTGTGAGGCTCTGGGTTGAACTCTGCACTGCAAAACCAAAAAAATTTACATGGTTATGTAGCCACATAGAATGCTATGTGATAGTTAATTATAATGTCAATTTGAATGAATTAAAAATGACTAGTGGATTACTTGAGCATGGTTCTAGATGGCTCTGTGGATGATTGACATGAATGTGTATACTGAGGAGAGAAAACCCACCTACAAAAATACATAGGATTATAACCTGAAAGCAAAAAAAAAGGGAGAGAAGAAAGTCTCTCTGCTTCTTCTGAGGAGCTTCACTTTTCACCATTACTTTTAGAGTTCATCTACAATTCCTTCAGCCTTCCAACACAGACTCTTCAACTTTCTAACATGGACTTGTGCCAGACTCTGAAGTGAACTCCATGTCTTCAAACTTTCAGTGGATCTTCCAGTACTCCAGACTGTAGATAGCAATGTTGTATTCTTCTACCCCTGATTCTGCAGGTAGCCTTTGCAAGTCTAGTGAATAAAGCCCTTATATAACATATACATATTATTATACTAAATCTGTTCCTCTAGTGAGCCCTAAATGATACAGGCTTTGTATATATTTGTGTCATCAAACACAATTTTTAAAACTTTGTTTTCTGAGATAGGGCCTTGTTATGTTGTGCAGGCTGGTCTCTAATTTCTGGAATCAAGTGATTCTTGTGCCTCAGCTTCCCAAGTAGCTAAGTCTACAGGAGTGCAATATAATGTCATGCATAATAACCTTCTGTTTTTTAAAAATCTAAAATATACAGAAAAGTTTCCTCCAAAATTCTTCTGCCATTTGTCTTTTTTCTGGCAGTAGGAGTGCCTACAAATCATGAAAATTACTTAGTTATTCTTGGTATTGTTATTTTCAAAGAGAATGAGATAAACTAGGTAAATTTGGGCTGATAAATCTTATATTAGAGGCACTCCTTAAGTGATTCAAGTGCCTATGTGCAAAGCTAAGCAGAACTCTCATCTAGAGCTTCAAGTTAATGAGGAAAACAAAAAAATTGAGATGCCTTGTCTTTTTTCTACCTGAAATTACTGTATGTACTGAGCTTGTGTTTCCACAAATGTTGATCAATGAAGTCATAAATAAAAGAGCAAGGTAGGAGATGTTTCATTGTAAATAAGACCAGCTCCTAAATTTCCTGGAGAGGTCCCCACTGTGTAGCTACATGGTCCCTGAATTCAGAGCTAATTATAGATAAACAGAGCACAGGAATTCCCCAATTGTTTAGTGGTCACATATAAAAGGTAGCTCTGTGAATTTAAAATGATCAATGAGAAAAAAGATCAATTGGAACTCAGACTTACAACCGAGTTCTTCAACATGTAGGGTTTATTGGAAATTGGGTAGGAAAAAAATGGTTACCTTGGTTATAGTAATTTCTTCAGAACTCAAGGACCTCATAGGAGTGGCTGAAAGTTTCTTTAGGAAGAAAGGATATGCATTCCCTGTTACCTAAGGAAGTTCTAAGTCCTAGCCCACTGTCTATTCTTATTTTAAATTTTATCAATATTGTTATAAGCAGCTGAGTTAATTAGAAATATTATAGGCAGTCACACAGGGCTAGGCCCTCAAAGGACCCAGTGTAGAAGACCAAATACCTTGCAATGCTGAAGAATATAGACATCTCTGTTGCAGGCCAGATCTCAAGACAAAAAGCAAGACAGCTGCAACCACACTCTAAGTATAAATATCAGGGATTGATAATCCAAATAAATATCAGTCACCTTGAGGAAGCCAGTAATAGTCATTAACCCAACCCCTTACCACCAAAGACCCTATTCTGTATTCAGGCCTGCTTGCTTGGTGACTTGCCTATCCATTCGAACCCAGTTTAGTCAATTTTACCTGAGCAATTACACTTGTAATCTTATTGGATGATCATATTTCTGTCCCACCTCATGCCCACCTACTTTGCAAATTCCCATTTTCCCCCAACTTCGACCTGCTTCACCTCATCTTTTCGCTCAAGAAAACTCCCTAGAAAACACAGTCTTCAGTAACCACTTGGGACCCCTTCTATGTGTCTCTCTCTCTCAAATAGAAGTTTTCTTTCTATCAAAAAATATATTTTGCTCTTAATGTCCATTGTTCCTAAAATTCATTCTTTGATTATAGAGACCACAAACTCATACTGGACATCTAAAATATTGGGAGTGTTAGAGTTTTCTGGCACAACAGAGAAGGAGAATATAAGAAAAAATGAAAATGACCTTTTTATTTAAAGAATGTGGAAAAGATCCCAACAACCCTAGACAGTTTTGCTTTCTCCTCTGACCACATATGGGGAGTGGGGGTTATATGTGACCATTGACTGGACGTGCTGCTTGGGGGTGGGCATTTATGATGTGTGAGGAGCTGATTGGAATTTTCTACGAATGCACAGGAAAAGGAAGGAGGAAGTTGTAATCGGGGAAGAAGGAGGAAGTGGCCATCAGGGTAAACATTTCTGAGTTGGACTTCTGATATGTTAGATTGCTGCCATTATGTCCTGTAATTTGTTCTAGGTCAAAAGTCTTTCATTCCTGACACTTTTTTGTTAGAAAAAGGGCAAAGGCTTTCATTTACTACTTCCTGCTGGACAGGGGCATTGTGTTGGGGTTTAGGAGGGTTGACAGGATGACAGTTGATGCCCATGTACAAGTTGGTACCAGCTGTTTCAACAAGGACAAGGAGTTTATTGTTAGTGAAAGCTCACATCCTAGATTGGAAAAATAAAAAGACAAGGTGTTATGAGGAGGCAGGCCACTATCATAATTAAAGAACCCAGGAGAGGTTAAAGGAAAGGTGCCCCGAAACTGAATGTGTCATTTCATCAGGGTGTTGGTGAGAAAGAATCTGAAAAATAAGCATGGAATTGGGAGGGCTGAAGTTATGGGAAGGAATTATTTTCCCATCTGAAAGACTAAAAGTAAAAGTGTAGGTAGGGCTTGTCCTTGGTCCAGGGGTTGAGCTCAGAAGAATGGAAATCATGAGAAATATAAGGCCTGAAAGTTGAATTATATTTGGGAAATTATAGACTAGGGTTGGGAAATAGGAGATGTGATGACAACTCAGGCTGTGTAGAGAGTCAAGGGAGTTAGGGTTAGGAGTGCATCACTTAGCTTGAGTGATGTAGAACTAGGAAGGCAGTCCATCAACCTTGATTGCCATTGGAGTTGTGAGGAAGACCAGGTAGAAGCCACTCCAATTTGGTTGTAGTCCCATTGAGTGATTTGAGAAATAAAGACTGTACCATTATTTGACTGGATACTCTGAGGCAGACTAAACCTTGGAATAACTACTTGTAACAGGACTTTAGTAACAACATCAGAAGTATCCCTGATTGTGGGAAAGGCTTTTATCCATCCTTAAAAAATACAGACAAATGTAAGAAGATGTTTGAAAGCTTTATGGTGGGGCAGGTATGTAAATTTTACCTGTCAATCCTGACCAGGGGGGTTTCCACAAAATTCATGAGTAGGAAAAGAAAAGGGTGGTATGTGTCCCTGAAGAGAGGTTCTAACAGAGAGATGACATGTGTGAGTAATATGAAGGATGATAGCCTTCAGAAAAGGATGGGTAACTATTGGGGCTAAGAGCCTGCATAGGGCATGTGATTCTACATGGAAATTGTTGTGTAAGTTGGTGATGATGTCTAAGGCCTGCTGATCTGGGAGAACAAGTTTTTTTTTCTTTTTTCTTTTTTTTATTTAAAGAGAAAAAAAGGGAAAAGGTAGAAATATTACAGAATTTCAACAAAAGAAGATAAATAGTAAGAAATCACTAGTTGATACATTACACATTGTTCTTTTAGAAATAGTTATTCAAGTTACAGGATTAAAGCACACAAAGTAGGCACTAAAGCATTGAGAGTGCAAACAGATCTGTTCAACAATCCAACAAGAACCTAGAAATATGGTCATCAATCCCACACATCTAAACATACATGCAGCTATATCTTTTATAGTGCTTCCTATTTCCTCTTTTTTTTACAATAGCAATTATACATTTTTAAAATTTTAATAAAGAGAAGAAAAAAAGAAAAAAAGAGTAGCAATAATACAGAATTCTAAAAGAAAGAAAGAGAAAGGAGAATGAGAAAAAGCCCCACTAAGAAATCAGCTATTTGTAAATTACGTTTTGTTATCTTGGATGTAGTTGTTCAAGTTACAAAGTTAAAGGGTACATAGTAAATATTCAAACAGTCATACTACAAACAGTTTTGCTCAAAGATACAACAAAGATTCAGCAATATGGTCATCTATTTTACACACTCAAAAATACATGCAGTTATATCCCTTAGAGCACTTTCTTTTCCTCTCTTTTTTACAATAGCAAATAGAAAACATTTTGGTTTGATTACACTTGTAGTTCTTATTTACTTTTTACACTAGAGACACAATATGATATTTATAAATATGATTCTTATTTATTTCACTAATCAGGATAGTCTCAAGTTGTCTCCATTTGCCTATGAAGGCCTCAAGATCATCTTTTTATACCTAAGTAATATTCCATTGTATAAAAATGCCACATCATTTTCATGCACTCTGCAGTTGATGGGCATCTTGGTTGTTTCCAGGATTTAGTTATCACAAATTGTGCAGCTATGAACATGGGTGCACAAATATCACTGTGATATGAACTTTTCAGTTCTGCAGGGGAAATACCCAGGAGGTGAATAGCTGGATTGAATGGAACTTGCAATCCTAGTCTTCTGAGAATTCTCCATACGGATTTCCATAATGGTTGCACCAGTCTACATTCCCACCAAGAGTGGAGCAGTGTTCCTTTTTCCCTGCAGCCTTGCCAACATTTGTTATCAATTGATTTCTTGATGGCAGCTATTCTTTCCAGAGTAAGGTGGAATCTCAGTGCTGTTTTAATTTGCATTTCTCGAATGACCAGTGATGGTGAACATTTCTTCATGTATTTATTTGCCATTTGTATATATTGGGAGAACAAGTTTTGATCCTTGGAAAATCTATCCCTGAGTGTCTTCTGTGTAACCTGGTATATGAAGTAAGGTTTTGGAGGAGATCCTTACCAAAAGGAATGTGGGACATGTTGGTATTGTGAGAAAGTTATGGGTGAAGAAGACAGTTTGGAATCTGCATGAAATGGGCCCTGTTTGAACAGGTTGTGTAGGTTGGCCATCTACACCCACTGCAGAGACTGAGGACTTAATATAATGGCCCCAAAACTCAAGCAGAACACTACAAGTGTCCTTCATGTCTACAAGTACAGAGAGTGTCTTACCTGAGACCTCCAGTGAGGCTTGGTGCTCTGAGAAGGATACCTTAATGGGGGCTGTGGGCCCTGAGACCCATCAGTATTCAGAGCCAGTCTAAGTAGATCTGCCAGTGATGAATCCAGTGGTAATGAGAACTCCTGTGAGGGCAAAGACTTACAGGATGGCTTACCCACTCCTTGCCAGTTAGGATAGTCACTCTTTCAATGGCCCTTGAGATTGCAGATGGGGCAGGGCCCTAGAGGAACTCATATGTCAGGGCATTCTCTTACCCAGTGTCCTTCCCTGTCACACTTGAAGCATGGTCAGGGAGGGGCTCAGGCAGCTCTGACTTGTTTCTGTTTACCTGTTTTAGAACCCCAAGGGCTACTACTAAAAATCCTCCTGTTGAGTTTTACCTCTGTTGTTGAAAACATGAAAGGTCACATTGAGAAAGTCTCCCTGTGATGTTTGAAGGCCAAAGTTAGCCTTTTGTCTTGGGATCTGGTTCACAGTGGAATGTATCTGTCTTCTCCAAAGTGACAAGAAATCTGGTCCTCTGTGCTGGCTCCTATGAGGCCCTAATCCTGTCTAACTGCATATAATATTTTCGACTGACTCAGCTGCCTATAACATTTCCCCCTCTGAAGTAACCCAAACTGCTGTGAGGAGTAATGGACGATGACTGATCTGGTTTTGCAGGTGAAAAAGGGTCAAAGTTGTTGAACAGCAGTCAGGAATACTCTGTAGAGCTTTTAACTAGTGGCCCTCAGTAGATAGCAGGCATTTTCATCTTGGGTAGGTGTACAGCTTTCTGTCTAGATGACACAAAGGCAAAGAATCAATTCAGTATGCAGGGACCAAATAATAGACTCAACAGGATATTAATAAGTACAGTTCTAGCAATGGCTTCAATAAGAAGGATAAGTATAAGGTCCAGGGAATTTTAGACACTGACATGTCATTGATTTGTTACATAGACATTTAGTTTTTTACAATTGCATAAGCACCTCTTATGCTGTTAGGAATGTTTAATGCCATCTGATTTTGGAGGGTGGCCAGTTTTATTAATTTTAGCTTTTTTAAATAAGAGAGAGATCAGCTGTAATGACATTTAAGGCCTGTTGAGTATTATTAATTATAACCTCAACATCCATCATATAACATTTTTCTTGAAAAGATCTGGTGGATCTCAGTAAAAGGCATCTAAAAAGAATTTAGTGTATTTGTTATTGTTTTTATCTGTATGATGCCTGGGGTTTGGCACCTTCTAGGCAAGAAGAAACTTTAATCAAAGCACATATAATTAAAGTATATATACAAATGCATGTATAATCAAAGCATGAACAGTTGGGTTGACAGTAAAGTTTAGAAACTGTTTCTTAGTTATAGCAATTATAACCCATTGGTTCTTAGGGCTTTTGTTGATGGACATTATGTAAATTTTGGTTTAAAAATGTTGACTGGTGAACTCAGGTTGGTTTGGTTAGAATCTTTTGGCTGGAGCACCAGAAAAAGGCAGATGTCTAGATCAAAAAAAAAAAAAGATATTTATCATCATAAACAATTCTAATTTTATACTTGAATATGTGAATGTACCATAAGACCAGCAATAATGAATTGTCTTAGTCATATGAACTTTAGCTGCAGGGAGTCTCCCATAAGGCTATGGAGATTATTGGAGCATCTGATTAATGAATAAAACTGGTTAAAGTTACCAGGCAGCCATTTAATTATCCATTAATTGAAGTCCTGTCCACACTACAGGGGATTTTGTTTAACCAATTTTAGCATCATTTTGACTAACTGGCAACCCAGGTGGAAACATGCTTTTTACATTTAAAACACAAATAAACCTTGATTAAATGATGTAAACATGCAAAATAAAAAGGAAAAGAGAAAAGGTTGTTGAGCTAAAATAAAAAGCTACAGCTGGTTACAAATCAGATAAATAGACTAACATAGGCAGATGATTTGCACAGTATAAACAGACTGGACAAATAGAAAACAGATACACAGACAGACAAGCCTCTTACAAAATCAGACCACACTCTAATACAATTGGCCAATTTAAACTATAATAAATAGACTAGTATAAACCTTTTTGTTGATCAATTAACAGAGCTCTCTTCAAATAAGCACAGCAGAAAATGAACTTAATTTATGGTTGATCTGAGATAGGTCAGTGAGGGGAAAAGAAACATGAATATGAAATAGTCCCTCAGGACCAACCTGTTCCCAAAAGGGGAATAGGGATTGAGGTTGAGAATGCTGTGGAGTGGGAGGTGTATATGGCCACTGAGCAACCAATCACCCAGCAGTTGACTGTGGGCAATTGCAGGGTGATTGACCACAAAAATTGTCACTCATTACCATATGACAGGGAAGCACAAGATGACTACTGGTTATCATGATGGCTGCTGCTGGAATGGATCAAGAAACAACATCCAACCATATGCTGTCTGCAACAAACCAAAAGGAAAACTTATAGACTGAAAGTCATAGGATGGAAAAAACTATTTCATGCAACAGGAACCCCCCAAAAAAGCGAGGGAGCTGCTCTGATTGCAGACAATGTGAAATTCAAACCAAGAATGATCTGAAGAGATAAAGAAGTTCACTACATACTAGTAAGGGGAAAACTTCAAAAGGAAGAGATCACAAACTTAAATATATATGCACCAAATTCCGCAGCACCCAGCCATGCAAAGCAAGTATTAACAGAAATGAAAAATCAAATAAGCAATAAAATGATTATAACAGGAGATCTTAACATGCCATTGACAAAAAAGGGACAGATCAACCAGGCAAAATCAGCAAAGAAATCAGAACTGATTCACACCTGTGAACAAATGGACTTGATAGACATATACAGAGTGTTCCATCCAACAATATCAGAACATACATTCTTCTCAGCAGTACATGGGACATTCCCTAACATATACCATATTCTAGCCCACAGAAAATAGTTAACTAAATTCAAAAGAATTAAAATTATCCCATGCATGTTATCAGATCATAGCACCATGAAACTAGAAATTAATGATAAAAGAAACTGCAAAAACACCACAAACATATGGAAATTAAATAACACACTCTTGGGGATTGCAAGATGGCTGACTGAGTGGTGACATGATGAGAGAGCCTCTCTGAAAAAAAAACTGATACACTGGAATCTGACAACATGAAGAAAGCCAGACAAAAGGAGAGGAATTCTCATGACCCAGGAAGAAACTGAGGAACAAGAAAAAGAAAAAAAAAGAGTGGATGGAGGGCTGAAGCTGGGCAAACCCCAATTGCTGTACCAGGTGGCTTAGAGTCAGGAGACTCAATATCGAGCTGAGATTATGACCCTGCTGAGAGCGGGAGTTGGTGATCTCCAGACCCTCGGCTGGGGGAGGTGCTGTGAAGGAGTGAAAACAGCCAGTTGAGCTGCATGAACTTTGGTAAGAGATGGGAACTGGATTCCCCAGATCGGGAGGACCTGCGAGATGACATTTTGGAATTGAGCAGGGCTGGCTTGAATTAAAACCCGAGGATGCATCTGTTGACAACTCCTAGTCCAAAGCAGATTGATGGGATCTGCTTGGGCTGGGCCAGGCCCCTGATTGAAACCCAATAGCTGGGGAAGAGGCTGCTGTGAGGCAGTGGCATCCCAGGGGAACACATGAACTTGCTGAAGCATAAAGTGGTTGACTGACTTAGGGAAAGGGGCTGGCTCTCAGCGTGTACCTCACAGATCCACAGCAGACTAGGAGGCAGCACTTCCCTAGCCAGTGCACTGCAGAAAAATCTGTAAGCAATATGAAGGACACAGAGACCTTCACCATGCACCTGTCTGAAGGGGGCCAGAAACATGACCAGACAGAAACAGCAAAAGGTCTCTAACTGCAGAACGAGGGAAAGTGAGTCCAGCAGAGGTAAATGCAGAGGAGGTTGAGAGCAGCAAACCTGTAATATCAGAGACAGCCTCATCAGAAATAAAGAAATACCTCCATGACCTCATCAATGAATTTAAATCTGAAACTCTAACTCAGGTGAAGCAAGATATAAGAAGATTAATAAAAGAAGTCCTGGGTATTCCTCAAGTAGACACAAATAAAAGAATAGAGGAACCCAGAGAAAGGAGAGAAACCTTTGATGAAGAATATAAACAAAAACTAGAATATATGAAATAAATCAAAAGAGAGTATCAGGAAATTAAAAACTCCATTGAAAGCTGGCAAAACATTTTAGCAGAAATTAAAGACAAACTCAAAACTTGAAGATAGATTTGCAATGTATGATCATGAAAGGAAGGATCTCTTAAAAATAACAAGGAAACAGGAAGCAACTATACAAAGGCTAGAAGATGACAAGAGGATTAATAACCTAAGAATAAAATATTTGACTGAAGATGCAGCAACAAATACAAATGAATTAAAAGTCTATTCACAGAAATAATTAAGGAAAACTTCCCAAACATAGGTAACCAAAGAAAGGTTCAGATAAATGGGGTATACAGAACTCCAGCCAGCTACAACCAAAACAGATCTACACCCAGACATATAATAATCAGGATCCCAGAAATCCATCACAAGTACAGAATATTAAAAGCAGTCAGAGAAAAGAAACACATTGCCTATAAAGGAAAACTCATCAAAATCACAGTGGACTTCTCAATGCAAACCATCCAATCAAGAAGAGCTTGGAGCAAAAGATTCCAAGCCCTGAAAGAAAATAACCTCCAACCCAGAATGATGTACCCTGCAAAACTCTCTCTCAAAATTAATGGAGAGGCAAGATATTTCCATGACAAAGAGGAACTGGGGGAGTTTGTGACCATCATTCCAACCCTGCAAAGAATACTGAAGGACATTCTAGAGAGAGAGAAGAAAGACACCAGGGTTTCAGGAACAATGGCAGAAAGGCCTCAAAGAAAAGGGAAGACAGTGGAATGAAGGAGAAAAGTAAAAAAACAACAATGACAGAAAAATAGCATAGCAGAGATAAGACACAGAAGATTGGTTATATCGCTGTTTTATCTTGACTGATTTTATTTGAAGCTGGTATGCTTGAGAGTGTCGAGTCTGAGAATAGGGGCAACTACTCTGAAGATGACAGGATTCAATAGGATACTCATTCTGGTTTGATTGTTAACTGCCATTGAAGTCCTCTAATGTCTCCAGTGTTTAGATTTTATTAATAGTGTAATGCAATGCTAAGTTTAACTATACTATGTTTGATGATACAGACAATTTTATTGAAAACAACAAGAGACGTCGTAGTAACTACCATAGATCACCTAGTATTGTGGTTTTATATGTCCATTTCATTTCATGTTTCTTTAGGAATTTGTATTGTTGACTTGTTTTGATTTGTTTCTCCCTCTAATACAGAAAGGCTAGGTATATGCATAGACACTTATACATGTGTGGAACTTCTAAGTAGTTTACAAGAATGGATTATAGTTATTGTAAAGAAAAAAAGAGAGGGAAAGAAAGTATTCTAAAGGATATAACTGCATGTATGTTTGAGTGTGTGGGATTAATAACCATGTTGTAAAGTTTTAGCTTGATGGATGAACAAAATTGATTGCAGTCTCACTGTTTAAATGTCCACTTTATAGGCTTTACTTTTGTAACTTGAACAACTACTTGAAAGAGGAAAATATGTAATTATCAACTAGTGATTTCTCAAGTGGTTATTATTTTTGTTTTTCTGTTTTGTTTTGTTTTTGAGATTTTGTATTATTTCTACCCTCTTTCTGTTTCAATTTTTTTTCTTTAAATAAAATATTAAAATAAATAAATAAATAACACACTCTTGAGCATTCAGTGGGTCACAGAGGATATTAAACAACAAATTAAACAATATCTACAGGCAAACAAAAATAAAAATACAACTTACCAGAATCTGAGGGATGCAATGAAATTTTCCTCAGAGGAAAATTTATTGCACTGAAGTCCTACATCAGGAAAACAAAGCAAACACAAATAAACATCCTGATGCTACACCTCAAAAATCTAGAAAAAGAAGAGGAAGCCAAGCCCAAAGTGAAAATAAGGGAAGAAATTATAAGGATCATAGCAGAAATTAATGCAATAGAGACTAAAAAAACAATACAAATAATCAATGAATCAGAGTTGGTTCTTTGATAGAATAAATAAAATTGATAAGCTTCTAGCCAATCTTATTTTAAAAAGGAAAGAAAAAACTCAAATTCTGCAATACAGAAAAAAAGGTGAAATCACTACAGACTCTGTGGAAATGCAGAAGTTCATCAACACCTATTTTGAAAACCTCTACTCTCATAGGTTTGATAACACAGAAGAAATAGGCAGATTCCTAGAAACAAATGAATCACCAAAGCTAGGTCAAGAAGATGTAAAACTGCTGAATAACCCAATTTCTTTTAATGAAGTTGAATATATCATTAAGTCCTTATCAACAAAGAAGAGCCCAGGCCCAGACAGATTCACTGAAGAATTCTACAAGAAATACAAAGAAGACATAATGCTGATACTCCTCAAACTCCTTAATGAAATTGAAAAGGAAGTAATTCTTCCTAAGCCATTCCTGGAAGGAAATATTACTCCAGTAACAAAACCTGAGAAAGACTCAACTAAAAAAGAGAACTACAGGCCAATCTCCCTAATGAACATAGATGCAAAAATTCTCAATAAAATTTTTGCAGATATGATGTAGCAAATCATCAAGCAGATTATACACCATGACCAAGTGGGATTCATCTCAGGCATGCAGGGATGGTTCAATGTATGTAAATCAATAAATGTAATCCACCATATCAATAGAGCCAAAAGCAAGAATCACATGATCATTTCTATAGATGCAGAAAAAACTTTTGATAAGTTCCTGATCCGGCCTGCGGACCAATGCATGGGTTTTCCCCTAGAGGAAGGAAAACGGGGCTGGAGCAGGGTGAAGAGAGAGAGACGGAGGCAAGTTGAAGTTTCCCAATCAAACCTCATTTATTGAACAATGTTCCTGGCTTATAAAGAAGCGGGGGCAGGAAGTTACGGATGGGTCGCTGTCATTGCCTGGGTGGGGTGAGAGGATCCTGGGAAATGTAGGCCGACACACTGGACGCCCACAGGAGGGAGAGATGGAGCAGCAGCCATGAAGCTATCATGCTGCTCCCTACATCTCCTCCCTTATCACTATAAGAGTATGGCAGGCCCTGTGAGGACAGCGCCTGTCTTAGGTCAATGACTCTTCATATGAACCCAACCAGGCCTTACCCGTCATGGGCCTGCAGGACAGCAATTGGTCCTGTGCCTGTCTTAGGTGGCCGGTGGTGTAACATATGTGTCCCAGTTGCCCGTCTCTGGCTGCCTGTCCAGTTTCAGGGCAGTTGGCTCACACATCATTACATGGGCCATTTGTAGAGGTTGTTTCCCTCCAAGTTTCTTGATCTGCCATCTCCAATTGATGATAATGTACCTGAATGGGCTTGGCCATGAATGCATCGAGCCTATTTTTAAGGAGTGTCATGATCCTTTGGAAAATGCAGGGGCCAACAGTTAGGAATAACAGTAAAGTGGCTAGTGGGCCTAATATGGGGGCAATGTAAGGAAAAAGGCCTCCCCACATGGAAGAGAGGGAGGTTCCTCTGAGGTAGTCTCTTTCTCTGCTATTTAGGTGGTCTTTTAATTTAGTCATGGAATCCTTAATGACACCTGAATGGTCAGCATAGAAGCAGCATTCTTCCTTGAGGGCAACACATAGTCCTCCTTCCTTTAAAAACAAAAGATCTAACCCTCATCTGTTTTGTAAAACCACTTCAGATAAGGAGGTAAGGGACTCCTGTAGAGTGGTTATGGAAGTCTCTATTTCCTTTAAATCTTGGTCTATAGCTGTTTGTAATTGACGTAGGTGTTGTTGTCCCAAGACTAATGCTGAGGTTCCTGTTCCTATACCTGCTATAACTCCCATCCCCAGGAGTATAGCTAAGGTCAATGACATTTGTTCCCGTTTAGACCTATCTGTTTGGGAAGCCTGGAAAAGGTAATATCCAGGATGGTACGTAATGCGAGGGAAAATATTCACAAGGATACAATAGTCGGCTGACGTATTGAAAACATCAGTCGCTACGCAGGGAGTGAGGCCTGTATTACAAGCCCAGAAGGTCCTGGGAGGGGGAATGATATATTTACCCTTGTCGAATGATCGGTGAAACCGGGCACATAGAGGCTTATGTTTGCTGGGCCAGTTACTGGGCTGACCAAGGCAAGTTCCTTGTCCTGAGACATCAGGGAGGGTCAATTTATGAACTTGGGACAATAAACATTGGCTTGAGTCAGGGGAAATACTGAAGGACGCATTGAGGGCTTTTCCTTCGTAATATGGGGGAGGGGCACTTAGACATAACCAACAAGATTGAGTTAAATTAGGCTGTGTATGGTTTAAGGAGGTGTATGCCCCTTCAATCAAGTTAAACAGGTTAGAATTTGGACATAGGGGGTGGGTATAACACCCGATTGGTATATGGTGGTTAAAGTGGATGGGAAGGTATGGGAATTAGAGATATGAGGGGGGGGTTTGGACATCAGTATTGATTTTCCTTAGGGCAGGATTTGGGCCTATGACCACATTTGGGGTCAGTAAAGGAGCCTTTTTTATGAGAATAAGGCCACCCCTGTCTGGGCCACGCTCGTGATATCGAAATCCCCAGGTGCGTCCTATCAGCCAGCCAGCTTCATCAGGAGTGGTGATGGTGAGGTCTAGATACTCACAATCTTCTCTTCCTCCTTCCCAGTAACTGAGTGGGTGGCAACCTGATGGCCCCCACTCTAATTTAAGGTGTTTATCGGGGAAGGAGGGTTGCCATACTGTTGCAACTGTTTCACAACCCCAGTAGGCACAGTAGTACTCTCCTGGGGAGTTACATTATGATCTACCTTCTGTTGCAGCAGGGCAAAGATAGACTGGTAATCTATTGTGGCATGGCTCAATGGGCACAAGCTCACAGGATGGGATCTTAAAGTTTGAATTTCCCGATCCTGACCAGGTTTGAACCTTTTTCCACTCGTTACTTTCCAGCGATAGAATTCCCAGTTCCAGGGTTGATGGGAATTGCCATCCATCAGATGTAGTTGTGTCAGGAGTCCAATGATGGCCCATAAGGCTTTGGAAAGTTGTATCATCTGTAAGAGAGCATAGGGGATTGTGCCTCAGAAGAGGATATTACTCCTGGGCGTCACATAATGTTTTTGATGAAGGGCTATCTATTTGTTTTATGAGGCATTCAGGTAACCATATAGCCTCCTTTTCTTGTTTGGAGTAAACACAGACTGAGCCTCATCCCCAGATAAGAACAGGGTCAGGGCCATTCCATATATTGGTCATTGGGTCTTTCCAAAGTACAGATGCAAATTGTGTTTGTGTCTGTGTATGCCAGAAACGAGACGCTGCAGAGCAGCCTGAGGCATCTAAGGTCAAAAAATTTAAAATGAATAG